>JAECUM010002930.1:0-106732 GCA_016617855.1 Megalonaias nervosa | reverse complement strand
ATATATATATATATATATATAGATAGATAGATTTTTGTTTTATTTCGTGATATTTTTAAATTTTTGTTTATGTCAGCAATATTCCCCAGAACGAAGTTCTTTTCCAAACCTTATTTCACAATTAATGCAAGTTTAGCTCGTGGCAATATTTCGCCCCATCTATACACCATAACATAGTTGTGCATTGCGCTTCACCTTGACATGTCTCGGGCAGTTTATTCACCTTGCAACCATAACATTTGTTTTATAAATCAATTTCAGACAACTGCTGTATTCTTCGGTTTGGTTCTGTTTCTTTTTCTCTCTCTGCTTCTTCAAAAAAGGAACATATTGCTATTGCAAATGTCTCATAGCTGCATAATATAGAAACCAGGTCAATACAAACAGGTAGTTGTAGAAGTTCTAATTCTGTCTGTCTATCTAGCTTTCTTTTTTTTATCTATGTATCTACTACCTATCTATGTGATACACTTCCTGTTAATTATGATGGATAGAATGTAGCGAACATAGATGCACAAGCCTATGCTTGCATGAACGATATCGTTATATTACATTCGAACCGATATCATTTTGTCCCATACAATAATTAAATTATAAAGAGGTAAAACAATAGGCAAATTGGTTTTTCTGCTTTCTTTTTATTGTTGATTTCGTTTTTATTATTTTTGTTTTTGTTTTGGGGTTTTTTTTTTGTTTTGTGTTTTGTTTTTACAATTCGAAAGAAACCACGAGAGGTAACATATTAAAGCGTGTAACATGTTAAGGCATCAACGAGATTTCATTTCAGTAATGTTCAGGCCTGATATACATTTGGAAAAATAGTAAGTAGTTAAAATATTCTTTGATATTTACCTTGACTTGACTTGACTTTACCTTGACTTTACTGCAGCACGTTTGAATTACAATGAATGTAAGATTGAATTTCACTGTGTGAAAATTGCTTGTCAGTTCTATCCAGTGAGTGGCAGATTTTATTTTGTTGTAATAGGATAATTTCTTTTATATTGTTAAAACTAACACAAGTATCGTAAACGGCATCATTGCAAGGCTTGACATCGTTTCTTCCATTCTCCATAATCCACGAAAACTGACATCGTAGAAAATGAGAACCCAATGCGTTATTTTTAAAGTTTCTTTTGACGTTTCGAACTAAAGAACCATATTTCAAATGTTAACTACAACTTTGAAACATAAAATACTAAGGCCATATCAATTACTATTGTATATATCTTGGAAAATAAAAGCAACTACTTACAAGCATATACACAGGATGTATACAGAAGCGAATCTTGGATGAAGGACGAAAATCTCCTTCCATCAGACAATTAGTGTTTGCTTTCCATTACTAAGCTGTCATTGACCAATCATGTAATAATAATAATAATAATAATAATAATAATAATAATAATAATAATAATAATAATTCGAGTGTACAACAACTTCAGTTATATTTATTACCATCTATTGGTTTTTATCGAAAGTAATCAAAAAGAGTCTTCTCTAATGACATAATAAAGAAACCAAATTTTCAAGCGATAATGTCTATCAATGTATATGCTAGCTACATGTTAGCTGTATATGTTAGCTACAATTTGTTTTCACTTTCAGTTGTAATTTAGATAAGTTGTAAACCACAGTTTATACGTTAGTAGTGAAGGGGGGGGGGGCGATATACGGACAATGGGAATTAACATTACAAGACCCCCTGGGGGGATATACGGACAAGATCTATACGGACAAAATCTAAACCCTGGGGGGATATACGGACAAGATTTATACGGAAACCCTGAACCTGTATACGGACAATAGGAATGGAACAGGTGGGATGACGTCACGGTACTGGACACTTGCAACAATGTTGCAAGTGGCTGACCTAAATACTCGCGGCTACTCTAGGTAGGGACAAACACAATAGAGACAGAGACATACAACACATATATAGGCAAGAAAGAATAAATCTTTTCGAGGCATATAAAGTGACTCTGAAAAGGGCCGTTGGTTTTCTTATGTTAACACCATTTCGTTAACATAGAGGACATCTTACTGATCTTCTTCTCTTTCTTAAACTTCGTCTAACATCTGGACCGTAGATGAGGACTCGCTTCAGACAGCCTTGTCTCTCCACATAGCATCTTCTTTTCCAAACAGTCGTCTCGGTGATCCGGATGATGGTCCATGTTGATTTAACATACATGGGTAAGTCCGTACGGAACAGCATCGACGATACGAGAGTAGAGGATTCAACGTTTGTCCACATCTTGTGACGAGAACAGGTGAAGGGAATGAAGTGAACCGCGTTTATTTATAGTGCAAGACCGGATCGAAACGGATTGAGATTGTTCACCAATCCCAACACGCGTTACAAAATTCAGTCACTTCGCTTAGTATATCTTCCAATCCGAAGACAGCTACCTGTGACGTCACATTCCCTATATAGGTGTGCTAGCGTCTATGCGCAGTGAATCGATGCGGCATTGTTTTTTGAAACATGACGGAAATTAAGAAGACAATTATTTGGGGTGCACCGGCCGTGGAGACGAGAAGCGATGGTCTAGCAGCGGCTACCAAAGTCAACACAGGTCTACTTCCAGAAGAGGTTGATTTCAATTGGGACTTAATGGATTTTCTCTCTTCTTCGCAAGAATTTGTTCCACTACCAGCACCTTCGCCACCTTCTCCTTCTTTCCACACGTCGAGGATTTTAAACAGAGACAGAAAGAAGAACTGGAGAAATTTTTACAACAGCAGAAAGAGACAGAACAAGCTTTTCTCCTTGATCAGCAACAGCAACAGCGAAGAGGCAAGAAGGAAACGACGGGAAGAAGAAGAAGCAGAGAAGAAACAAGGTCTAGGAGAGAAGGAGAACTGTGAAAGTCAAACGGTAATGGCACTCTTGGACATTTTGGCAGAGTTAAGGAGTCTGAAACCAATGTATCAGACTTCTTTATTACGACCCAAGAGAAAAAGACCTTCCCGAGCCAAGCAGTCCAACCTTGTTAATACGAATGAGATACCAGCCGTAGTGATTTCTACTAAATCATCGACAGGAGCAGGTCCAGAAGTTGGCCTTGGTCGTGGCAAAGGCTTAAGGCAGTTAAGCTGATTGCTTCTCGTTCCTGAGTTGTTTTTTTTTTAAATAACAAACACCCAACGATCCTTTTCAGGGCCACCCATTTCTTTCGAAAAGAGGTAGTAGTCATTTTGCCTCTGTCAATTAAAACTCAAAATTCCTTTCTAACCTATGATGTACGTGTGTGAGTGCGTGAGTGTAGGCCCTTATTCTAAAAAATCAAAACCAGGAGACACTACACCCAGCCAAAGTCCGCCATCACCACCAGTAAACATGAAAATTACTTCCACATTCTAGAAACGGACAAACGCTCCTCTAGAAAATTTAGAACCACGGCTTGTACGTACACGGTGAAGTTTAAAGGTTTCAAGTCCGACGTACCTTTGGAGAAAACAGAGGGGTTCATCACTGATGTGTGGGATTCTTTGTTAACCACACTGAAACAGCAATGTGAAGCCAAAGAAGACGACCGCTTGAGACTTTGCATTCATCACGACAGTTTGAAATCCCTCGTTTGGGTCGAGTTTAGCAGCCCAGCAGAATTGACACCTTCCAAAGTCATCGGCAAGATTCGAACGTACAGCAATCCAACGACACGTTTCACATCACCGACGGAAAAGCGACACTGTTTATGACCCACGTGTCTCTTCCCCAACTAACTGGACAGCGCAAAAAGATATTATTGGTGGACGACCTTTGCAGCATCAAGCGCAGCATCGTTCAAATTAACAACCCTCAAGACCAGATGTGTTTAGCCCGTGACATCGTGGTGGGACGAAAGTATGCCGACAAGAACGACACGGTAGAATGGAAAAGAGCCTGGCAAACTATTCAACAATCTAGCCGAGCCAAGCAACGAAGAGAAGCAGAACTCCTGTTACAGCAGGCTGGTCTGTCCAAAGACACACCCTGTGGCATTCATGAAATGCAAAAATTGCAAGACGTCTTGGCTCCACACTACACCTTGAAAGTGCACCCTCAAGAAGTGCGCGGACCTCTGTTGTTTCGAGGAAAATATTTCAAATATGGAAAATACATTCACGACTATCATCACGATGAACATTTCGATGCCATTACCAGTATCACCGGATTCCTGGGATACAGTTATTACTGTGAGAAATGTGACTATGGCTATAACAATCGAGAGCAACACAAGCATTGTGGATCGAAATGTTAGGGATGTTTGGCCTCTAAACCCTGTCTGGACGAAGGACAAGAACAAGTGCATTGCTTTGCTTGTCAGTGCACTTTTGTCAGCCCTGCCTGCTACCAACATCATCTGCAAACGCAAGGTTCACATCAGAAATGTCCTTGTCAGCTCCTGAGATTGTGCCCAACTTGTGGACAAGTGATACATACCAATAATGCCACGTATGTTCAGGAAAGAAGCGATATCACATTTGTCATCAAATCGTGGACTTGGAACACAAATTCTACATTCAGAAAATACCATTCCAAACATGAAGAAGAAGATGAACACATAAAGAAAGGGAATTTCATCTTTTTCGATTTCGAATACTTGCAAGAGACCGGCATTCACATTCCTAATTTCTACGTGGCTCACCGAGCGTGCGAGAAGTGCATCCAAGAGCCTATCTTTAGTCATTGCCCTCACTGCAGCAAGATTCCTGGAGGACGTGAAAAAATCTTTCGGGGACCGAACACGCTGGCCGATTTCGCCTAATGGATCTTAGACCCTATCGACGAGACATGGAGGCAAGAGGACATCGAACGTTATGGAGATTGTCATCGTTATGCCACGGTGATGGCTCACAATTTCTCGGGATACGATGGACAATTTCTTCTCAGATACTATACGGAACAAAGCACCGAACGTTCTAAAGTGACTTTGAACGGAGCCAAAATCATTTCCATGCAAGTGGGTCAAGTGCAGTTTAAAGATTCAATGAGTCACTTGGCCATGCCTTTGAGTCGAATGCCAAAAACGTTTGGAATGACAGAAATGGTCAAAGGCTATTTTTCCGCACTTTTTCAATACCGAAGCCAATCTACCCCATTTGCCTGAGGCTCACTTCTACGACCCCGACAACATGCGCACCGAACAACGAGAAGCTTTCTACGCTTTGTACCAGACTCACGCCTCAGTCCCCTTCGACTTTCAGGAAGAAATGTTAAAATATTGTCGTTCCGACGTGGACATTTTACGGCGTTGCTGTGGAAAATTTCGAGAACTGTTCATGGAGCACGGAGGGATCGACCCTTTGAAAGAAACCTGCACCATTGCCAAAGCGTGTTCCTTAGCGTACCGCCAATGATTCATGCCCGAAAACACCCTGGCTGTCATAAGTCCTCAAACGACCAATTTTGTCAAACACCAATACCCGGTCAAAGCCCTACGCTGGTTACATTACTTGTGCAACAAGGAAGACAAACGGATCCAACTTACTCGCAACGAAGGAGGCAAGAAGACCATCGGAACGTATTCGGTGGATGGCTGGGACTTAGAAAACCCTAAGATGGTACACGAATTTAACGGGTGCTTATTTCACGGATGTCCCATCTGTTACCCTCAACGTGGCACTAAAAAGCAGTTTTTACAACAGACCATGGAAGACTTGTACCAGGCCACTTGTCAGCGGCGCCTGAAGTTAGAAGAGCAAGGAAATGGTGGGAACACGAGTACGATCACCGTTTGAAAACCGATCCCGAGTTTAAGCGTATGGTGGAAAGTTACAAGTTGGTGGATCCACGGAACACGCGGGACAGTTTGTACGGAGGACGGACGAATGCCACCTGTTTGCTGTACCAAGCTGACGAGGAAAAAGGAGAATAAATCAAATACTTGGACGTGTGTTTGCTGTATCCTTACGTGTGCAAACACTGTCACTTTCGCGCAGGGCACCGGTAATTGCTGACGGAACACATCGACGTGGAAAACATTCGACAATAAGAAGGATTGATCAAATGTAAAGTCTTGCCTCCTACGAACATGTACCATCCCGTTTTACCTTACCATTGCCAAGGAAAACTGTTGTTTCCCTTGTGCTGTACTTGTGCCGAAACGTGCAACCAAGACCGACCTTGTCAGCACACAAAGGAAGAACGCGCCTTGACAGGAACGTGGGTTAGTGTGGAATTGTTTAAAGCTCTGGACTTGGGATACCAACTGTTAGAAGTGTACGAAATTTACCACTTTCCCAAGACAGAACAGTACCACAAGGGCAATGAGACTCAGAAAGGCATTTTCGCAGACTACGAGGATACCTTTTTAAAACTGAAACAAGAAGCCAGTGGCTATCCTTCCTGGTGCGAGACTCCCGAAGGCCCAAAGAAATTCAAAGAGAAATACTGGAAGCAGGAAGGCATCACTTTAGATCACATCGAGAAAAACGAAGGAAGGCGATCGTTTGCCAAAGTGATGTTGAATTGCTTGTGGGGCAAAATGGCACAACGACCGTGTTTACCCAAGACGTAGTATTTGACAGAACCTTCCCGCTACTTCCAGATGATTCACGAAAAAACTAAATACATGAAACACGCGGACGTCGTTCGTGAGAACTTGACCTTAGTCAATTACGAAGAAGAACTGGACTTCGTAGAAGCCGACGAATTTGGAAATGTCATCATTGCGGCTTACGTGACAGCCCATGCTCGCTTAAAACTGTAGGAAACGTTACACCAGTTAGGAGAACGTGTGCTGTATTTTGACACGGACAGTTGCATCTACATTGGTCGCATGGGTCGCTGTCACCCTGTCATCGAAGGAGACCGTTTAGGAGCCTGGACTGATGAGCACCCCAACGACAAGATTCTATGTTTTGCTAGTGGCGGTCCCAAAAATTACGGTTACGAATACCGAGACCAACAAGGAGAAGTGCACACTGAGTGTAAAGTGAAAGCATTGACTCTCAATTATCGCACCAGTGAAATGGTGAACTTTGGCGTGTTCAAAGAAGCCTTGCAGTCTGGACAGGATGAAAACTTTAATGTGACCACCTACGAACCGCACAAGATTGTACGTTTACCCATACACCAAATCGTTGGAAAAAGTGCATCAAATTGTGTACCAGATGCGAGTACGGCTTCCCAACCACTTCACTTTACCTTACGGACACGCTGGTAAAAAAATTGGTACCAAGACGATAACCACCAACAAGAAGGATGACTTCGACACAGCAAGAATCGAGTGTGAAACCCGCTGACATCTCCAAGTTCAAACCATACCATTTTCCTGTTTTCTTGCCTGAATATTGTAATTGTGCCAGTCGATTGGAAACGTTTCAAAAATGGCCCACGGATAGGGAAGGATTACCTACTGCGAATGTTTTAGCTAGAACAGGATTTGTCTACTTGGGACCTGAGACTGGATTGGGATACGAAGTACAGTGTTTCAGTTGTGGTCTGAGGTTGCGTATGGATCGATGTATCTATAAAGATTCAGCTATTCTGGAACATACTCGATGGGCTCCACACTATCCTTATCTTTCTATGGCCTTTCCACCCATCACACTACGGTTCAGGTTTGACGGTACCTTAGAAAAGGTAGTACCGTTGTCAAAGAAGAAAAAAGGAAAACTTCCAAAACTAGTCATAAAAAAGGAACGATGTACAAGCTCGAGACTTCATTATGACTAGTATAAAAAGGGACAACGTCCAAGACCGATTGTTTATTGTAACTACCAACACCAAGCGAGAAAGATGAATCCTTTCACATAGCAAGTTTCATGCGTAAGAATCAAGTCCAACGAGAAACTCGAGTACGATGCTGTGCCTTGCGATTGCTGGGATGCCGTACTCTGTGACCTCAGCGATTCAGTACCACATCATGGGAACTTTGCTATGACTACACCTACCATGGAAAGTGATGATGTGCGTGTCAAACCTGACGGATGCGAAAGCGATGCCACTCGTCATCGTACATCTTTTCACTTTACTGGTTTTCATGGTGGATGTCATCATTATGAAACCATGCGGCTACCACCCTACGTATGTCATCCAAAACTGAGCAAACTTCTGCGAATTTAACCGTACCCTCATCGAAATGAACCTGTGAAAGACGAATATTCGTTCTCTGTGCGATTGCCTGAATACTACGACTTTGAAAGTCGATTCCAAACCTTCCGAGGAAAATGGACAAAATATCTGGGAGGACCTACCCCCCGAAGAATTAGCCAGAGCCGGATTTATCTATTTGGGCGAAGGGGATAAAGTCAAGTGCTTCAGTTGCGGTGTGTCACTTCACGAGTGGGAGAAGAAAGATTGCGCTTACCTGGAACATGCTCGATGGTCTCCTCACTGTCACTACCTACCTTTAGTGGGACCTCGTCATTGAAGTGGGCATACCATGTCGTTTAAGAAACCAGCTTGGCTTGGAGTCAAACGTTGGACAATACCTAGACAAGTATTTAAACCCCATTTAAAATATAATATTCAAAGATTACCAAACGAATTGCAAGAGAAGATCTACAAAGACATTTGGCATGGACTTGTCAGAGCAAAATCTCAATTGGTGACTGAGGAACTTTTATGTCGAGAAATTCACAAGAGGAAATCGACAAAAGTCAACAAACAAGTCAGATTTCTCTGGATCAAGACTTTGTTCTTAAGATTATTAATGGTGCATAGACCGTTTACATCAGAAGATTTTATTACCATTCTTGACCATTACCCTGAATGACAGTGGTCAGAAATTACTCACTACGTCCGTCACTTTCGCTCTAGAAGTGTTTTACATATTTACATATGGATATTTTACAAGAGAACATTCGTGGGTTGCCTGTGGAGTTGAGAGAACGCATTTACCGAGAGTTGGTCAAAATACAAGTGAAATTAAAAGAACAATTTCATCCGTTACGTCACCAATGTTTAAGCCACTCGTACCTAAATGCTATAAGAGGAATGATTCTGATGAAAGTGTTCCAGTGGTCGGACATTGATGAATCACGTGAAATTCATAAAGTTTTGGATGCCACTCATTCTACTTACAAGGTGATCCTAATACACCGAATTCCAGAATACGAGTTAGAGGATTACCAAAATCTTTTACGCAATGTAAACTTAGTTCAAGAGGAAACTTCTGTACGTTGTGTGGTATGTGAGTTAGTGACTGAACATTTTTTGTGTGGTACTAAAATAAAACCGATTCTGTTCAAGAAGTACACTTATTACCTTACACCAAAGAGGGTATAAAAATGGACTACCATGTCAAGACTTTTATCATTCGTGATGCAACAGATTCCCTGGAAGGAAATCAATGACAATATTCAGACTGTGGATGATTACCATTGTATTTTACAAAAACTGTGCCCATTGAATTGGGGTCAAAGTGTGGTGTGTGTCTTAGTGACTTGCTTTCTGAGATTTCGTTTACCCCACCGATTCTTTGTGGACTCTTTACGAACAGTACATACCAACCAAAACATGAAAGTGGTCCCTTTAAATGTACACGAGAGACTCATTCTGTTAAAAGCTTTGCGCTTTCATCTCGATACTTTTTGACCTCTACAGGAAAGAAAGATTCGTCAACTTTTAGGTACTGAAGACGTATACAATGATGTGTGTGTAGCGTGTGACTTACACCCTCACTGGAAAGATGTAAGTGGCTGGAAAGGTTGGGGTTTTGAGGTTTGGACAAAAGAAGTGGCACACTATGCCCAAGATTTGTCATCCTAAAAAATTAAAACGTTCAATGAAAAAAAGTAACTTTTAAACCTGTGTGAGTGACAGTACCAGAAGAAGAACCACTCCCTTCAGGACAGGACAGGATTGTCATTGACATCCCCTGTGTGACTGTACCCAGTGTAGAGACTCTAAGAACATTACACACTGTCCCTACGATACCACATCTTCATCACCAAAAATGTTGCACAGAGACTTGTTTATATTCCACTATGATCGTTTTGACGTGTCTTTTATTCATGTACTTAACCATTTGGCTTTTATGTATTTTTGTTGTTCACAATAAAAGAAGGAAATAAACGTGTCCGAAACAAGTATAAAAACTCTTGTCTTGTCTGTCTTCGTGTCGAAAGTGACATTCCTTACAGTACTATGGCTACCTCTACTGTCTCTGCTCCCCCTTCCTCCACTTTCAAAGACATCGACGAAGACTTAGATCGTGCCAGTTGGGAGACTTGTATCTTAGACATCCCTTTAACGTGCTCATTGCCGGACCTAGCGGTTCAGGCAAAACTGAATTTGTCAAACGTTTGATCGAACATAAACATCATTTGATCGATCGTCCACCTCAACGGATCGTGTGGTGTTACGAAGAGTGGCAATCGGCATACAGCCTTCTGCGAGAACGTCAAGACGATTCCATCGTCTTTGTGGAAAGCATTCCTACCGAAGACGACGGGATCGTGTCTGACTCCAGTCAAACCCATCTAGCCATCTTCGACGACATGTTAGGAGAAGACGAAGAAGAAATTAAACTCTGGTTTACGCGCAAAGGGCATCATCGTAATGCCAGTGCCATTTACATTACCCAAAAAGTTTTTCAACAAAGTAAAGGCCATCGCACCATTAGTCTCAATGCTCATTACGTGGTCTTGTTTAAAAGTCCTAGAGATAAATCACAAGTGCAAGTCTTAGCCAAACAGTTAAGAACGCCTTGGCTGACTCATGCGTCAGACGATGCCACTCAAACTCCTCACGTTTATTTACTCGTGAATTTAAAACCCACTACGCCCGATTATTTGCGATTTCGTACCCATCTGGTGCCAAGACGGAGGGCCTGTCGTGTACACGTCCCAGTCGTTGACTTAACAACAACAACAACCAAAAAAATCTATAAAAACCTCAGTCACTTTGGGTCTGTCTCACACATCGTCAACATGACATCCCTTTAGTTTCATCTTCCCGTCAAATTGATTCGTGCCTTGTACTGCATCAGTCGCGATAAAAATCCACAAAATACGTGCTCGTGTCTTAGAAGTTATTATCAAAGAAGTCTTACGATGGTTTACGGTGACAGCGCGTGAATTACTGCAAGGCATCATTCACATTCCACATCAAACCAAACGCTTTTTGAGAGAAACAAAGTGGCCTTGACGCAACTGGCCGATCCTCGCATCGACACTCAAACCAAAAAGCAAATCATTTTGAAACCTCTAGGTTGCGGTTCTCTAGGAGGTGTCATCATTCGCTCCCTCTTAAAATGGGATCCCAATGCTCCCAAAGTTCTCCCCAAGGAAAAAGCCACTCCCCAACGTACCCAGAAGAAAAAGAAAAAGAGCAGCAGTGTCAAGACCAGGTCACAGCCACAGAAAAAGAAAGAAAAGTCCACAGAAAACAGCGTCTACCCGAAAGAGAGGTACTGCCGCATGGACGCAACCTTACATTCGCAAACCACGACCTGCCACATCGGTGACTGCGTTCTTCCACTTCTCCGTTGCTGGTGATGCCTACCAAACCCGATCTGACAAGCGCCTTTCCTAATTTGATGTAACATTGGAAACCCGCGGCTCCAAAAACTTCTCCTCCAGTGGTGACACCCTCCTCCTCCTCTTTAGCGGCAGTGGCCGCTGCTCACAAAGTACCTGACCCCAAAATCAAAGTCCAAGAAGAGATCGGGCGTGTTAAAGAGTTTATTGGATTTGTCCAAGCAAGAACTGTCCCGATTGAGTCCGTTACGAACCCCTCCACGACGTGTGATGCCTGCCATTAAAAAATGATACAACGAGCCGACAATTAGTAGCGTCGCATTCCAGTATAAAAAAGGCCTGAGGCAAACGATAGGTTCGGTGTTTTTGTGCTGCACAGCGCTCAAAGATGTCCCCTCAAAAAATTGCACACCGGCACCATCGTCGTTCTCCTGTCCAAATAGGAAAAGAAAAACGAAAAGATAGTCACGTCATCCGAACAAACGCTTAGCCAAGCATCGACGTCAACCCCAGAAAAGACACACTCGTCCAAAGAGAAGCCACCAAAAAGGAGGATTTTTTTGACAAGGAGTACGTAAATGAGATCGTCAAAAAGACATTTTTACAACCCCTACGACTATCTAGTCCATAAATACGGCCTCAAAAAAAAAATACGATAAAAGGACGTATGTCGAGCCATTAACTTCAGTGTGTTTTGTTCTCCTGAACACCCAAAGATGTCCCCTCAAAGTGCACACCGTCACCATCGTTGTTCTTCTGTCCAAAAAGGAGAAGGAAAAAGAAAACGACAGTCACGTCATCCGAGAAAACGCTTAGTCAAACATCGACGTCTGCCCCTAGAAAAGACACACTCATCCAAAGAGAAGCCACCAAAGGGGAGGAATTTTCTTATTAATGGATACGTTAGTAGATAAATTTGCCAAAAAGATAGAGGACAAGCTCCAAAGGAGAGATAAGATAGGAGGACGTATGTCGAGCCATGGACTTCAGTGTATTTTGTACCCCAAAGATGTTCACTCATCGTCGTTCTCCTGTCCAGAAAGGAAAAAGAAAAAGACAGTCACGTCATCCGAAAAAACGCTTAGCCAAACATAGACGTCTGTCCCAGAAAGACACACTCGTCCAAAGAAAGGGAGAAGCCACTGAAGAGGAGCATTCTTTGGCGATTTAGGAAAACAAATTGTCACCTTTATGACGAAGCGATAGTAAAAAAAAAAAGGATAAAAGGCCGTGTGCCAAGTCATCGACGTTAGTGTATTTTTAATGTGTGCCCCGGAACCAGCAAACACAGATATCACCCTCCAAAAGACATCCTTCTTCTAGCCCCAAAGGAAAGAAAAGGAAAGGAATGCCTCCTCGTTTAGTCAAACATTTGGACATGTTATCCGTCCTGTCCAAAGCTTCTCCACCCATGCGAAAAAAATCATTCAAACCGCCTCCAAATACGTCATCGATACCGTGAGCGAATGTTGTCTGAATGTCTTGAAAGGAACGATACCTTTGACTAAACACCAGAAAAAAATGCTTTGCCAAACATCGACACGTTCTTCGCCAAATGGACCAAAAGAAAATACCCATTGGTCAAAAGAAAAAGATGTTGGTGCAACGCGGCAGGTTTTTACCCCTGATGGAACTCCTTACCAATTTAATAGCGAAACCTATGTTGGGTATGTTGGGAAACATTTTACCCGCCATAGCACCATTATAAAAGGGTTAAGAAGATAAAAGGGACCTCAGGAGTCAAAAGATCTCAGACGTAACCCTTGAAATCTGATGGAAGGACGAAAACGGACTTTAGTGCCTTACAAACGATGGATGGATTACCATCGTTGGCAAGAACAACGGGTCCCACATTTACCTCCCAATCCTCATTTGACCGAGTTGTCTTAGTTACAACACGAATTGCAATCATTGATGAATCGTAGCGATCTGTCAGAAACGGAAAAATCGCAACGGTACGGTCATTTTTTGCAACGACTTCAACTCTTTCACCAGAAAGCATTAGATCAAACAGCTCAACCCACTCTGAAAGATTTTAAGGCCCTGATGAAAAGTCCATCACCACCACCATCACCACCACCAGTGGTCAAGACAGACGTAGCCCCACGGATGCCTGAGGAAGAAGAGGCACGAGAAGTCTTTCAAACACCGTCAGCACCTCCCATCCCTAGTAAGATTGCAGCGTCCTTGTTGACTCCTTCCCCCACACCCCAACGAGAAGAACTTAAAGCATGGGTTAAAAAGATGATGTCCACTCCTCCTTCGACAGAAGTCAAAAAGAAAGAAGGGAAACCAGAAGTGAAAAAAGAAAAGAAGACCAAAGCCATCCCATTACCACCGCCACCTCCACCACCACTACCCTAGACTACTACTCCCGTGGCAAATCGGACACGTAAAGCCGTTTCCAAGCCATCCCCTCGTCCCATTCAAAGTAGCATAAGTGAGATTGGATAACTTATTAAAAAATGGAGAAGGTGTTAGCCAGCATTTACTACGATTCATCACATCCTGCATGTTACTGAGGAGTTCAGAAATTGTATCGTGCTGCCAAAACTCGACTGAAAAGGGTCCGTTTACCTCAAGTGCAACGATAGTTACAAGAACAAGCCACGTACACTTTACACAAACCCATTCGACAAAACTTTTCTAGAAGTCGCACCCGAGCGGAGGGCATCGATCATCAATGGCAAGCTGATTTAGCCGATGTCTCTCATTTGGCCACCTACAATCGTGGCTACAAATATTTGTTTTGTGTCATCGACGTCTTTTCCAAATTTGCCTGGGTCGTGCCATTGAGCAGTTAGTTAGTGCGAGCCCTAAAACTGGTGTTAAAAAAGTGGGCGTCACCCTATTCGATGGCAAACCGACAAAGGCACCGAATTTCTGAACCAAGCTTTCCAAAAAGAATTGAAGAAACGTGACATTCATTTTTTCACCACCGAGAATCCCGAAACCAAAGCCAGCACCGTGGTACGTTTTCAACGCACCATGAAAGAACGCATGTGAAAATATTTTACGCATCAACACACTCTCAAGTACATCGACGTCTTTCCGCACCTAGTCCAAGCGTACAACCAATCTTACCATCGGAGCATCGGACTTACCCCCAAAGAAGTGACTCCCGACAACGAAGTGACCGTTTTCGAGCGCCTGTTTGGTACATCCCCGACGGTGACTGTCCCCAAGAAAGGCGGAATGTTGGCGGCAGGAGATTGGGTGCGCATTGGCATAAGCAAACGCGCTTTCGACAAAGGTTACTTATCCAACTGGACCACGAATTGTTTCGTGTCACTGAACGAGTGCGGGGTCGTTATCCTCCCGTCTATAAATTGGAAGACATGAACGGGGAAGTCTTAAAAGGAACGTTTTACATGCCTGAGTTACAACGTGTGACAGAAAATGAAGACTACGTGTACGAGATCGAAAGCATTCTCGATCGAAGAACCCGAAAAGTGGGGAAACGACGTGTCAAAGAAGTCAAAGGACGTTGGAAAGGATATCCTCCCAGTTTTGACTCTTGGATCGACGCTTCGCAAACCATCGACTATAAAAAGAAGTGACCATCATGCCCTTCAACACAGTGTCAGCTACTGCAGTGACCACTCCTTCCCCCAGTTCTTCTCTGCAAGATCTACAAAAGCAACCCTTGTGCGTGTGGTGTGGAGAACGTGTGCCTAAAACGCAAATCGTCTTTTTCTGCCAAATCTTTTTGGTGTATTGTGTCATCGGTGCTGCCACTGCCAATTTGAGTTTGAAACAAGGACACAAACAATTGTGGATCATTTTACTCAGCAGTTGCATCGGTTACCTTCTTCCCAATCCGTCCCTGAAATATTCCTCTAACGGGAACAACAACGGGAGCCTTGCGTCCAACGTCAGTCCCACTTCCAACAGTCACCATAATAACAATCCTCTTTTAGACACTCCTCTGACCTCCAGCGACCCCTCGGACACTAGAACTCTGGAATTATGAATAACCAATTTTACTTAACGTTACCCAGTGACAGTTCCATGAAGGTGTTTCCCCAAAACACCTGATGCTGTTACACGGCCAAATTACCTCAGGCCATTCAACTGGATCACGAAGCTCATTGGGAAGTGGCTTTAGTGGATATGATTCACCCTACACAAATCCTAAATATCCTTCCAAATCAAAACACTTTTACGGGGGAAGTTCATGACAAACACGTGCAGCAAAACTTGGATGAACGTACCACTGCAAGTGACTCTATGAAAACACAAGACCCCAAAACTAAACGGTTCACCTACCTGTTGAACATTCCTGCAGGCTATTATTTTAGCGGTCAACATTTGGTGAACACGATTGCTACCAAATTCAATACCGTGTTTGGCAAATCCTTGGAGAAAACCAGAAAAAGTGTCACCCTCGAGTACCATAAAATAGCTAGTCGCCTACTTATCAAATTTATCAAATTTTCAGAGGATGAAGTATTGCCCATTACATTTTGTCCTGAATTGTATGACATTTTCCGTGGAGATCCCAAGTTGATCAAGAGTAGAAACGAAATAACAGCCGTTACCGGCAATTTGGGATTTTGCGATATATTTTCGATTCCCTGTATAAATGAACCAAGGACTGAATTTGATCTTTGTGTACTCCGATGTGGTGGAGTACAACGTGGTGGGACATACCTCCGTACCGTTACTGCGTGTCATTCCTTTCAAAGTGGATTCTGCCACGAACGCTGACGTTCACGTTCACCGCGAATTTGTACATCCTCACTATTTGGCCGTCAGTAAGTCGTATTTCGACGCTGTCAACATTACTATAAAAGGAGATCTGGGACAAAATATTCCATTCACCACAGGGAAAGTCACAGTGAAACTCCATTTTCGAAAACGATTACTCTAACTCCTTATCAGTCATGTACCCCGTGTACCAAGGAGTCGCTCGACAGCGAGGACATGGTTTAGGAGATATGCTGAAATTATCCTTTCGTTCGGTGGCCCCCGTTTAAAAACCGATAATGACACGGGGATTGCACGCCTTGAATGATGCCGCTCTGACGCAAGGCAAAGAATTCCTCCAAAATGTCATCATTGACAAACAAAACCCCAAGAAGCTTTCTTGAGAGCAGGCAAAAATGTCTTGCTTCAAACAGGCAAAGACATTTTGGGGCGACGAGAAATTCCTATAAATGCCCTAGACGCTGCCTATTCAGCCATTCCTATTTCCCTGACGCCACAGCAAGGACAAGGCAGAAAGAGACGATGAAGACACCCCTTCAAAGAACATCACACCCCCAGAGCTAGAAAGACTAAGAAAAGAAAATCGTCCGAGACTTAGACGTTTTTGATTATTAAATCACAGAGAGAAAGAAAATGATGCACAGAGAGTCTTGCGCCTGTTCCAAGTCAGAGCTGGATCTGTTTGCCATGCCACCCACCATGATGACGATGCAAGAATCCCAATGGGTCGAATTTCATCCCGTCTCCTCTTTGACGGATTCAGCTGCCATTGAATTTGAAATCAAAGGACAGCCCGAAGATTACATCAGTGCCAAGAACACTCATCTGGATGCTTGCGTGATTTGGAAACCTGACACCGCAGGTGAGAACAAGTTTAGCGACACAGCCCTGACAGCAGATGACGATTCTCACAATGTGGGTTTTAATGACCGTCAAAAGAAAATCCTGCAAGGTCGTAGTTTAGAACTGATGGATCGTTTGCATTTGGACATGTGGTTGAAAAACAAGTATTTGCTCAACGGAGTAGATATTCGCCTGAGACTAAATCGCAGCACTGTCGCTTTCCATTTGATGGCTCATGCCAACGAGTATAAAACCATCATCCAAGAAGCCAGACTTTACGTATGCCACGTAGAAGTGTTACCTAAAGCGGGAAACGACATCAGTCACACATTGAGCAGAACGACTGCCAAATATCCAATACGACGCGTAGAAGTGAAAACTTTCACCATTGCTGCTGGACTCCGATCCAAGATCGAAGACCGTCTGTTCCAAGGACAGTTACCCAAACGTTTAATCGTTGGTATCGTCAGCAATGCAGCCCTCAACGGAGCCCACGATCAAAATCCTTTCCAGTTTAAGCACTACAGAGTGTCCAAGATCGAAGTCGGTCGCGATGGCAAGACCTTGTGTACCAGACCCTTCGAACCTAACTTTGCCAAGAAGAATTACTTGAGATCGTACTTGTCCCTGTACGAAGCTACCGGACAGCTAGGAACCAACATCAGTCGCAGAATTTCGTACGAAGATTATGTAGGAGGTTACACTTTGCCGGCCGTTGATTTCACTATAGACTAAGGCAGCGACGTGGAACATTTCCACCCTATAAAATCCGGTCAACTGCGTGTGGAACTTCAGTTTGCAGAAGCTATTGCCTAGACGGTGAACGTCATCTTGTAAGCCGAATTCGATAATACCATAGAAATCAACAGTTTGAGAGAAGTCATTCTAGACTATTAGAAGCTATGGAAGCCTCTTATCCCTCTTTGAACAGTAGAGAATCTTTGAAAATGGAGTGGGAGGATACCGTGAAAGCAGAACCCCAAGACAAAGACGAAGAAGACGTAGTGATCACGTCCAGATGGCCAGAACAAGAACAACATTTAGCGTCCTGTTTTACTAAACACCTGTCGATTAAAATTACGGATTTGGTCAAGAAAGATTGCTATGGATGTCAAAACGATCATCCCAGTCAAATTCAACACGATAAATGCCTCATGATGAGCCCAGAAGAAAAATTGAACCAGTATCTAGACGATGCCTGGAGTCTCATCTCGGAAGAAGCAGTGTTGCATTTGTGGTATAAAAGCTTGCGTGATCATTCCTACCCTCCACTGTCTACTCTGGACAGCTATCGCATCGAAGCTCTCTTACCCCAGAGTGCGGAGACGAGGCAAAGAAACGGTTACTTGACAGAGATTTTCAAGCAAAATGTTAGAATTGAGTTGATGACTTATCATTACCTGTGAAAAAGAACAAAACTAAAAAATGGATACCTGGGAACTTTATTACCTTTTGAACAACAGTTCGTACACTGCTTCTTGGAATCCTGTCGTGTGCGGTAAAGATGAACTACCTCATCGCAAACCTCAAGACCATCAAGCTTATGTCATCAACACAGACGACAGTCATCTCCCAGGAACTCACTCGGTAGCCGTCTACTTCCTTAAAGAGGATTGTGTGGAGTATTTTGATTCGTATGGATTACCTCCTTTGGAAGAGGACATCATCAACATTATGAGAAGAAATGCCCAGACGACACGATTCAATAAAGTGAAATTACAAGGCACATATTCCATGGTGTGTGGACAATATTGTATGTATTTTCTTCATCAACGCGATCTTGGATATCCTCTAGAACATTTAGTGACTTATTCTGATAGTAACTCTTCTAGAAACGATGACAAAGTAGATCGATGGTTTTGTGACCAATATGGCTATCTTTTGTCTTTAGCTAAGAAACGTAATGTACATCAATGGCCTCATGACTTCCATCAGTGGAAATCTAGCATGATTTCACAACGTTGTCAACCTTGTCAAAAAAAGTTTGTTTGATGTTATTGTTAATTGTTAGTTGTTTGTTAAATAAAAAATGTTGTGTTTTGAAAAAATGTGTCTGTGGTTTGTTTTTTGAAAAAACCCACTGTGAATATATGCTCTTTGACTTCTCTCTATCCCTCAGCATGACATTAGCTATCACAGCGTTCCGACTCAACAAAAACCCAGTTGGGATGTTTTCTATCGCGTCCGCGTTCGAACCATATAAAGCGGGTCGGTCTCCAGTCTGGCCATCCATGGTTGACTCGTCCACCTATGAACATGCCTTCCAGACTAGCCAAACTTAACGAAGCTTACGTAAATTTACATCGTGTCAGGCAAAATCTGATACTGAATCCTGAAGAGATAGAGAATGTCAGGATGTTAACAATATCCCAAGACCTGGTAGAAGAGGTCTTCAGAGAAGAAATCAAGAACGAACAAGAAGAATGGACAGAGAAGTACAGACTTCAGAAGCAGCAACAACAACAACAACAGCAGCAACAGCAACAGGAACCAGACAGAGGTTTTGTCGACTGCCGTGTGGACACCAAGGAGTTCTCCTTCTCTTTTCGCAGAAGCAGACCGCATCCTGTAGGAAAGACTGCCGCCAGACGGGAACCCAATCTTAGACAGTAAAAAGATTGCCATCACTCCCCGTCAACAAAAACAGCCCTTTTCAGGGCTAGCCCAACACTCTAGAAAAGATATACTAAATCAATTGCCAAAAAAATGTGATTGTATGTTTAAAAAATTGAAGTGTGTCTATAAGCACTTCGTTTCTTTTGTAAGTAAAAATCCACACTTTGTTCCTCTGTCTTATCCGATAGTGTGTGTGTGTGTGTGTGTGTGTGTGTGTGTGTGTGTGTGTGTGTGTGTGTGTGTGTGTGTGTGTGTGTGTGTGTGTGTGTGTGTGTGTGAGTAAAAAGAGTCAACGTGAGTGTTTCTTTTAGGTCCGCGCGTTCCATGTTTTTTATGACATGGGTATTGTACGTTTTCGTGTTAGGGGATGTTTTCCTTCACGTCCGTGCTTCAAGTATATAAATCGAAGCGATCGTCAGTCTGGGTACATTTCGTTGACTAGTTAACATTGAAAATGAGTAGCAGAATTGCCAAACTTTTAGAACTTCAGATGCACCTGGAGTATGCCAGACGCCTCCTGGACGAACTGGCCATGGAGGCCATTGCAGAAGAAGCCAGGATAGAGGAGGAGGAAGAGAAGAAAGCGAAAAAAGAGGAGAAGGAAAAGAAGCGAGGGATCCTGCCTCGCCTCATACTAAGACCTGTGTGCGAGGTCAAGCCTGAGGTGAGGACACCTCCACAACCAGTACGAGTTTAGCTACAGTTACAACCAGTACCGCCACCTCAACCACAGCCACAGCCACAACAACAACAACTAGTTCGGCGTGCAGAGGAGGCAAGGAGGCCAGATCATCATTCCCGGGTCTGGCACAGAAGACAGAGGGAACAACAGTGTTCATTATCCCACAAACAGAGGAGTGGGATAGTGAAGCCACTCTACCTCCCTCTGCACTCCCAAGAGAAAGATGGATTTGGGAGCAGGACTGGAGCAGACGTTGTGTCTGTGGGGCCAGACCTGGGAGGTGTCACCATTAGCCAGGTGTATCTGAAGTTCAAAGGAAAAACAGCCCTTCTCAGGGCTAACCAGATCTCTAGGAAAGAGAGACTATTCAAGTTGCCAATTTGTGTGAATGTAAAGTAGTGTGACTATAAACACTCACTCATTTACTGATGTGTGTGTATGTGTGTGTGTTTGTGTTTTGCGTTCGCATTCGTTTGTGTGGATAGTATATATGGTGTGTTTTTTTCTTCTCATCCCGTTTGTGTGGATAGTGTATAATATGTGAGTGTAAGGGGTGTTTTCCTTCACGTCCGAGTTTCACGTATATATCGCGGAGAGCTTGTCAGTCTGGCTACCCAGCGTTGATTAGTCAACACAACATAGACTTGTTCAACAAATTGAAAGACATTTATTACTGGATAGTTGATGTAGCCTACGTGGTGGAAAGACTTGAAAAAGAATAGAGATATCCAGTTGCGACAGACTTTGTGACCAGTCAAGTCACCAGCCTGAAAGTAGCCAAGGATCAAGTGCTAGGTATGGCAGAGGAGCAGTTGCGAAAGACTTTGTGACCGATCAAGTCACCAGCCTGAAAGTAGCCAAGGATCAAGTGCTAGGTATGGCAGAGGAGCAAGTAGAAAAATTAAGAGGCTTCATCCATCCTAAATATGAGAGAGTGGGGACCTTGAAGGAGTCCCTTGATAATGTCATCCAAGCGAGGTGCTTTTTGAAAGGTATAGCCAATATCACCGAGTGGTCTTTTGTCCTGTGGGGTCTAGACCAGGTAAAGAAAGCTGAAGACATGATGAGAAAGGTAATGGAAGAAGAGGTAAAGAAAATCAAAGAGACTTGGACAAAAGAGAAAAAGGAGAAAGAAAACAGAAAGAAAAAAGAAGAGTTTGAGAGACTGAACAACAACTGGATAAAAGTGCAAGAAAAATTTAGATCTATGGGACATCTTGACTGGATGCCAGAGAAGGAAAAGAAGAAGAAAGGAATCATACAGAAAGTTAGAAACTGGTGGAAGAACTGGAGAAAATAGAAGAAGAAGAACCAAAGGCCCTTTTCAGGGCCACTTCATATGCCTCGAAAAGATTTATTCTTTCTTGCCTATATGTGTTGTATGGCTCTGTCTCTATTGTGTTTGTCCCTACATAGAGTAGCCGCGCATATTTAGTCAGCCACTTGCAACATTGTTGCAAGTGTCCAGTACCGTGACGTCATCCCACCTGTTCCATTCCTATTGTCCGTATACAGACCTAGGGTTTTGATTTTTTCCGTATAAATCTTGTCCGTATATCCCCCCAGGGTTTTGATTTTGTCCGTATATCCCCCCAGGGGGGTCTTGTAATGTTAATTCCCATTGTCCGTATATCGCCCCCCTTCACTACTTACGTTATCCGTGTCAACAGTATTGAATTTTATTTTATATTTATTAATGAGATATTGAAGTATCTCGGTGGGAGAAAAATGACATTTCCACACTGGCTATACGACTTTCATCGCCACAGTGGAGAGGCGAGATCACTTCTGGAACTATTTACTTGATGTTACCATTTAAGAAGAATATCTTCCCTTATTTTTCAGATGTGTATTTCCATATTAGACCTATTTTATTTTTTATTCTTCTTTCTCTTCTCCTTCTTTCTCTCTCCCACCATTCCTCTCTCCTTCTCTCTCTCCATCATGGTGAATAGCTATTAAAATTTGTAATATCTGTATACATTTATGTAATCAATGAAAAGGCCCCGTCAAGAATTCCTAAAATGAACAACAAAACAACAAAAATCAGGCTTCTACTATCAACATTTTTACAATTTGTTTTCCCACAATCAAAGTATCAGCAAATGAACTTACATGACCTGTTGTTATTCGATATTCTCTGTTACTCATACTGTATCATATACCTGTTACACTCAACGACAAATGGTACACATTTTTAAGAACAACTCTTGATTATATATAGTAACAAAATTATTCAAGATACGATTTTAACTGTCGTCACAGTCATAATCATGTCTGGAAACCATGGATAAATCAAGCATTGTTTAGTGTCGCTTACAAACCGAAATTAAGTGATACTTTAAATGTGGGTGCAGCGGCTGTTACTGAAATAGACTGCAAGCCTGCCTATGCACAACAAAATCCTTTCACGTAAACTCACAATTAATAAAATATGTTGTTTAACTCTGAAGTGTGTTGGAGTGTTCTATCGTGTTGCTATAGGACTCACCATCCCAGCAAATTTCACAAAATCAATCCATGCAAGAAATTTGTCAACAAAAATAAATATCTCATCACTTTCGCACGAAAACATTCATTAATTTTTAACAGAATACATAATTTGGATCATTATGTGTACAATCCAAATATTCACAGTTTAGCTGTCCTAAAATTATTGTAAAATTTCAGAACTTCTTTTTATCGTTGTAGTAATTCACTCATGACGTTACAATGTTTCCACTTTACTCGTGAAAATTTTCATCACATCAACTAAAAAAACCAAAAACCAAAAAACCCCAAACTTAGATAGCCTCTATATCTTATAGTCCCACAGTTTTCAAAATTTCCCTTGTTTGAATTGAAGAATGTGCGATAAAAATATTTTGTGCTGCTGTAAACTTGAAGGTATTTCCTAGAAACAGACTAACTAAACCATGACCAGACAACAAAAACAGTAGGAATCGGGATTAATGTGTCAGTGTTAACAAATGACCATTAAGGAATTTTAAGAACATTAAGATATAGTTACAGCTTGTTGCTTGTTGTTCTTCTTGGTTTGACCATCACTGCCAGATGCTCATTCCAACACTTGAAAGTGTGAATGGTTTCCTTCCTTGTAATCATGTACTGTACACTACAGTTCAATGTAAGGGTAACACGCTTACGAGGAAGAAACAAGATAGAACGTAACCTGCGTGGTTTGGGATATCCTCTTCCCATCTTTTCCTGTAGAAGTGTTTACAGTTATTCTTTCTATTTTCTAGTAACTCTCTATTATTTAGATATTCTGAAATCTCAATAGTAATATTAAAAATGACAAAGTGGTGACGCCTTGTTTATTCCGTCGAGTCAGTGTTTGGTGATTTATAAATGTTCAACTACGTCTAAAAGATTATCATTTGAAAAACACAGGATTCTAATAAGATTTGTGCGTGTGTGCTTTCTCAAACGCACAATGTGTAATTTATGATGGGGTTTTTTCGTGGACTTTGTCAATAATTTACACCATTAGGCGATAACATCTGACGAGGATTTTTTTCTCTTTGCTGCAGTTTATTTTAAGTTGACTTGAAATAATTATTATATCGTCTTTATGACATCCACATATTCCAAAGAAACATATTCGTGCTGATATTTCATGCGTACACTTATGGGAACGTAAATGAAGTCACTGCTGGGACCCAAGCTTCCTTACGAAATTGATCTGCATGTCCGCTGACTGCATGTTCTGTTTGGAAGAAGATTGTATCACTGACTAATCTTTCTTTCTGTAAATTACTCTTTCCTGTGTAAATTCAATACAAAGGCACGATGCTAGGCTTGAATTACTACATCTTTCATTCTTTTAAACAGTTAATAATAATCAGGCATTCCTATGAGTATTGATCGGATATGGAACCACGTGACTACATCTCACGAAAAGGGATTTTTAATGAGAATGGAATTAAATTCGTGTTGAGATGCAGAGAGATAATTGGAAACTTGAGAAGATCAGACGTTTCTTGAAAAGATTTTATTGCATGTTTTCCGTATAAACATATGCATGTATTTTACGGAATCGAATCAAAAGGAAACTTTGAAAGACATGTTTAGAGTTACAAGAATAGCATATACACACTTCCTACCAGACATTCTCGTCGTAGTTGACATCTTCATCATCGTGATTATCATTGTCATAGTTGCCATCATTGTCATTAACACCATCATTAACAGCAATAACAATATCACTTTTCCACTTTTTCTTTATTTTTATTTTCATCTATCAGAGATGATCGTTAATCATCTCCTCTTGTATATTTTCCTACTGCATCTTGCGTCATTTCTATTTTCACTTTCCCCTGTTTTCTCTTTTACTTCACCTATCATTCCAGCTGTCATATCCTTTACTATTACCACTAACACTGATTCCACTGTTTCTACTTTTGTACTTAAATCATAACTTGTATCTTAGTTAATGTGATTATTATTATTTAACTTTTAATGCTTTTGACTCTCTCTCTCTCTCTCTCTCTCTCTCTCTCTCTCTCTTTTATCATCCTTGCAAATACTTAACGGTTATAGATTTTTGATTTTCGGATATAGCTTGATATTATATATGAAAACATTAAGACTACATGCTGATATTTTCATATTCTTTTAAAATTGGAAATGCGATAAATTTTCCATAGTAGAGAATAGGTAAAACTCCTTTTAAGTGATTCAAACAACTTGTTTCGACGTAGACAAAATGTAAACACGATCAATCATGCTATTTTTAGAACACTGCTTGATTTAAGAAGCACTAATGGAGTAAAGTTTCAAATACCGTCTGAATCGCCTGTAAGTCGAGCCAAACTGCAGGGTCTATGTGTTTCTTCTACTGATTACTCCTAACAAACTGTATTATGCGCCGGCAGATCTGGGTCTGTGCAGTTTGCAGTAGGAATTGTCTTACAAGCGACTATAGACGGTATAAAATCAAGTCAATGTTGTCTTGTGAAACAAGTTGTAGCCGATTACTATTCAATTGTGTCTACCCAGACACAAATACATATTATGAAATACTGAACCTTTCCATTGCATATTAAAAATTAACCACTTGCATTAACAAAACGAGTTCACTCATTCCACCATCCATAGGTGATAAGATAAAAGACATTTACAACTAAAATGTTCAATTGTTTCTTGTGAAGAATCACCAACGATTGTTGTAGATAAGTATCATCCAGTTCCAGAATTCCCAAACTTTGGTCATCTATCCTTGCTCACACCGTCTGAGTGGTTTCTCTTCAAATATTGTTGAAAACTTCAAAATCAGGCTCAATACGTACTACATTCTTAAACAGATTTACAAGCAATTTTTAAGTGTTCAAAAACAATATTTCCACATTTCTTTTTATTTGTTTTTAATTATTAAAGAGAATGCCCAACAAAGTAAAATTTGACGAAGCTGATATTCTTGAAATCAACTCGAGAAAGAAACATGTTCGAACATATGTAGCAACCTGCGTAATTACTAAAACATTTTCCTGTGTAATTACTAAAACATTTTCCTGTGTAATTACTAAACATTTTCCTGTCTAATTACTAAAACATTTTCCTGTGTAATTATTGAAACATTTTCCTGTGTAATTACTAAAACATTTTCCTGTGTAATTATTGAAACATTTTCCTGCGTAACTACTAAAACATTTTCCTGTGTAATTACTAAAACATTTTCCTGTGTAATTATTAAAACATTTTCCTGTGTAATTATTGAAACATTTTACGTAAATCATTTGATCAAGCAAATTTTGCCCCCGAACATTTCATTTTTGTTTACTTGTACTGTTGGATTAGAAGAAACAACACAAGACAATTCATTGTCTTTTACTTCAAATATTCATTCTTGGGACTAGATTGTATCTTTTTTTTTACAGCAAAGTCCAACTAAATTGAAATATGTATGTTCAAGTTTGATTTCTCTCCACCGACATAACAAGTACGGTGTCTGAACAAATGTCCATCGTCATCGATGATGAAGCTACTATCCGTGAAATCAGTTAGAGAAAGAAACACGTTCGAACCAATGTTCATTACTGTTGCAAGCCAGCGATATTATTTCTAGCCTTATGTCCTAGGCAATGAAGAAGTCTTCAGCCGATGCATTCGCTACAGACTCGATGTAGTTTGCAACAGAGGGGACTTCTTACAAGGGATTCATAAAGGCTTATTTTGAAGACTGTACGTTGCCTTTGTCCCATGTATAAATTCTGATGCCAATTACTGCAAAATTTACAGAGCCAATACTCGTTAGTCTCCGTATATCTATCACAAGATTTCATCACACTGATTCTTTATTCTAAATTCCAATGAATCTCTAACCATTCTGTTTTGAAGAATGTGTGACCCGTAACGTAATGACACCTGCTGTACAAAGCGAATCTAAGTAGACACCTGGACAATATCCACAGTATACCATATATAAATTGAATGTTCATTAACTTTAATTTTCTCACTTAAGTTGCTTAAATTTGTATTATTAACCGAAAATGTATCTCTAATAAACTGACAACATTTTAAATGGAAAAGAAACCCTGGTGTTTAGGGAAAATGCGATGTAATGACTAGATGATTATTTGCATTGTGGGGCTACAAACCGTCAAAGGTTGAGTACTCTCTGGTTTCTCGTTCAGCCATTTTGCCATTGACAAAGATACGTCACCTTTACAAAAACCAACAAGAGAGTATTGATCAATCAGGTTCGCCACGCTTTGTCAGAGAAGAGTCAATAATGATACATAATATTAATATGTAAATGTCATTATATTGATTGGAGGTGCGGTATGTCATTTGGTAGGCCGCCGGACTCGTAATTCATATTTCGTGGGTTTGAAATCAGCCTAACCCAGCTTGGGTCTGCTGCCTCACCATGTCCTTGGCTACTTGTTGTTACGTTAACCTCCTCAAAAAAGCCCAAAGCAACAACAAAAAGCTCACTGTCTTGACGCCGATAGCAGATGATATGATGGAAACACGTGTCAATTTAACAAGGAACTCTCAAAGTTTTGGTTGGTAACTATAATGAAAATGTCTGAATGTGCCAATACGACAAACTCAACCTGTATGGGAACCAATCAGATGACATTCGAGTCAACGATCTGTGCGTGTTAAGGTTTCAAAGACACATCGGGCTGATTTGATCATCTTGGTAGAAAACAAATACCCGTTGTCCTGCTTTAGGTTAACCAACATTCCGTCTAGCTTTGGTATATAATATGCACCAGAGGTTTCGGAGTGCTTCTTCTTTATATATTACATATAACCGACAGACCTTTCGACAGCTGTCAGTCATTCGCTGCTAAACGATAACCCCAGAAGACTGCTTGCCTGACCACATAAGACCTCTTGCCTGACCCCAGAAGGCTGCCAAACACTGACCCCAGAAGACTGCTTGCCAACAATATTATCAGCCACGTGTAATTTTATGATTTTATACACGGATGAGCTAAAACATTTTTGTCTCAATTAAAACATGGTCTGCAAAAGGCCCTAAGTGTTCTGAGTACATATTGTGGTAACTGGCGCCTACAATCTATTACAAACAAAACAAAATTTATGGTTTTCCGTAAGGGATGAAGATGAAACTTTAACCTTGTTATAAAAGCTTTGAGTTAGAGGTTGTTAATAAATTTGTATTTCTTGGAATTGTTTTTAAAACATTGGGTTCTTTCGCAATTGCTTAACAAACTTTAAGCTCACAAGCTTCAAAAGCATTATATTGTAAATATTGATGCAAGTTTGGAAATGTGCCTGCAAAGGTAAAATCTGAAATTTTCTTTATACTAATTTCACCACTTCTCAGTTATGGACCAGAAGTAGGGGAATGCATTGAATGAAATGCTGTTGAACGGTGGCTCTTAATTTTTTTTTTTCTTCAAAACTCTTCTAACGGTTAAAACATCTACCCAAAATGATTTTGTATATGGTGAATTGGGGAGGACTCCCTTACAGATTAGCAGATTTGACCATATTCTGAAATACTGGACTAAGCTTATCTCCTCTGATACTAGAAAAAAATATGTCATATATAACCGGATGCTTACTAACGTAAAAATCCGTGCTGGGTATAAAAGGATGGGCATCGTTAGTTTGGGATTTATTAAGTAGTCTTGGGCTATAGGAAGTGTGGATAAATCAATCTGTTGGAAACATAAATGTTGTTTTTCTTTTTATCTTTGGTCAAACAACGGCCATCTGACCATTTTATCCAAAATTCGAAAGCAAGAATCAGGGAATCTTCAAGAGCTAGATTATATAGAAATTTGTAATCACAATTTGTAATCACATTTGGCTATAAGGAGTAATTGGATGTAGAAACAGTGACAATATTTAGAAAAGCCCGTTGAAAAATAAGAATGTCTGCCCAAACTTGACATATTGAATCATGGAGATGGAAAAGACACTGAATCAAGGATTTGTATTTTTTGCAACGTCCTGGAAGATGAGTATAATTTCTATAAGAATGCCAATATTATTTTCCGCTAAATTAGAAGTGTATAAACTCATAAACTCCTTTTATAAGGTCCAGGCATGTTGAAATGTTTTAAATTACTAAATTCCTCTAAATCTATTGACGATAGAAATCTGGTAAATTATATTGACAGAACATTATTTGAACTTAATCAAACAATGAATACTACTTAAAATTCCACGATTTAATTAATTTCTTATTAATTGTTATCATTAAATTTTTAATATCACTATAACTTTCATCTCATCTTCATTTAATTGCTTAATACATGCATTAGTATGTATCATATTTCATATTTATAATATGCTTACGATACGTCTGAGTAAAGTATTTTAAATACTGTTATATATTGATGACACATATTGAGTTTTCTTCCAAAAGAGTTTGCATTTAAGTGGACACATGTGATCGAACAACAATACTCTGGTGTATTTTACAGTTCACACATTAACGTGCTGTATACTTACTTCTTGTCATATTCCATGTATACATGAATGCAGGGATATATGTTTTTGTCCGTGTCTTATTCTATATAAGCGTATTTGTGTGTGTGTGTGTGTGTGTGTGTGTGTGTGTATGGATATATATATATATATATATATATATATATATATATATATATATATATATATATATATATATATATATATATATATATATATATATATATATATATATATATATAATGGGGGTAGGCGGACGCCAGAGCTCTTAGGGAGCCAAAAACCCTTTGGGGCTGTGTCGTCGCCCCGGGAGTCAGTTTCATCTTTCATAGATTTTCCATACGAATTCAATGGCACTGTTGAAATGCATCTGAATAATTTTCAGAATGAAATGTCTTCTTCCTATCTATAATATACTTGGTCGATTTGATAATTAGCTCTTTCACATACAACATAGCTTAGTTAGCATGGTTACGTGACTGGCTAAATTAAAAAAAAACAAACCAAAAAACTTAGCATAAGAGTTATCAAAAGAAAAATGCCGACAGTGATATTTGCTACAATTTATCAAAGGTAATAATGTGTGCCAGTACGCTACTGGACTGAAATGATAAACTACCTAAATGTTATACTTTCCTTTCTTCTTTCTCTACAGATCTAGATTTTGTTCAAATCTCCATTTTGTCATGTAAATGAGCAGAAGTGTATATTTCAGTATGTTTGTGAGTTAGGTTATCCAGTGTTTGTGGTCATGTGATCCTCCGAGCAGGCCAAAGGGGGGCGCGGGCAGGACTGGGCCTCATCCTCTAAGGGGCCTCGCTTCTGACCGCTTATTTTTCGATCTCCTAATACTCTTATCATCTAGGGGCCTCAAACTTTTGAAGAGGCCCTTACCTCTCTCAGCCTGTAAAGGAGCCTGCCCCTAAATGCGACGAAAGGACTCCATCTCAATAAATCAATCAGTTGATATAACAATTAACAGTAGCAACATACGGGTTCTAAAATCCACGTTTTTAGTATCCTCAGGGTAACATCAACCTAATGTAAAAAATATTTTTCAAATACAGTAGTAGTCACTTTCTATCCAATGTAAACAAATTAGCTGTACAAATCCACGTGTAATGTGTGTAACTCAGTTACGTGTCATGTTTCCCATGAGAAAGTTAACAAACATAATTGCTTCCAATTAATATAAAGCGACTTAGCTAATATGAATTGTATCGTTTTCTGTAACTTTGTTTATCCAGGTGTCTGGATGAGACCAGGCTACATCTGTATCAGTAACAACAGCAATGCACGTATCTATTTGTGAGACAAAACTAAAGACCATACAGCTTCTGGGACTATACAGGCTTATCAGTGCTAGAGTCAGTGGTACTTCGCAGTGTTGAGCTATATATGGCCATTTCAATGAGTCTAATGGTTACTGGAGAATGTGAACGCAATAACCCTTTGATGATCCATCTCAAACCCAATTAAACTCTGTCAAACTTAGAATTAGTCTTACAACATCCTGAGCTTAAATATATTTAATCTGTTACCCAGCTCCTCCTCCTCCACTTTTCTCAATAAAAGGGATTCCTTGCATAGCAATCGATCAGTAGTTTGCTTCCCTTATATTGCAAACTGTCTTGAATACTGACCAAGTGGAAATAGGAAATTCTCAAAAAAGAAAGAAATTAGAGAAGATCTTATCTTTCTTTTTAAATAGGAATAATAAGTTTAAATTTTTTTAAATGTTCGGTCCCTTGTTTTAAGAGAGCTTAGAACACAAATACTGCAGAGCTCGAGAGAGAGAACGACCACAATTAAAATCCTTTGTATGTCCTAATGTAAACAGATATAAAAACAAACTTTTGAAAAGAAATACAGTGTTTAAGACATTTTTGACATGATATTTCTCTGTCTAACATGGCAAAGATGGATTGCTGGCAACATTTTCCTACTTTGATTACGCTATTCTAAACAGATTCCTTTGAGTGTGCTACCATCAAACCCAGCCGGGATACATATAATAACAGTGGCGTATCCCTCTGGTCTAATTCATTTTATTAACACAGATCAGGGCGACTCATTTTCAAAGTTTGTCAAACGTTTCCCTGCCTCATGGGAAAAGTCATAGATGTCACAATTTTTGGCACGTTGCGATAAAACAAGCGTACAAAACAAAAATAATGTTGTTTGGCAATACTTTCATGCTGTTTAGCGGGACTTACTGAACATTCCTTGAAGCATAGTGCTAAATACTGTTGTGTATCGTTTATAAAGGATACATGGTGATACCAAACGTTTATAAAAGGGTACATGGTTACTAACGTTTATAAAGGGTACACGGAGGTACCAAACATTTATAAAGGGTACATGGTGATACCAAACGCTTATAAAGGGTACATGGTGATACCAAACATTTATAAAGGGTACATGGTCATACCAAACGTTTATAAAGGATAAATGGTGATACCAAACGTTTATGAAGGGTAGATGATGATATCTAACGTTTATAAAGGGTACATGGTGGTAACAAACGTTTATAAAGGGTACACGGTGGTACCTAACGTTTATAAAGGGTACACGGTGATACCAAACGTTTATAAAGGGTACACGGTGGTACCAAACGTTTATAAAGGGTACACGGTGGTACCAAACGTTTATAAAGGGTACATGGTGATACCAAACGTTAATGAAAGGTACATGGTGATACCAAACGTTAATAAAGTGTACAAGTGATACCAAACGTTTATGAGGGTACGTGTGGTATCCATCATTTATAAAGAGTACTTGCTAGCACCACACGTAAAAAATGAAATGTAGCTGAAGAATCCATAAAGACAATGATACTGATATATGTAGTTATTTTTTTTAATTTTTTTTTTTTTGATGCACACGTTTCGATTTTATACTTTAAATATTCTTTGATTTTGTTTATATTGGCTATATAGTCCATTCGTTTTGAAGACGTATATTGGTATGAAAATGTAATCACGCCGCTTTGTTTACAGTCATGAAATAAAACAACACTGGATTAAAACGTATTACAAAGGGTACACAAACAACCTTTCTGTCGCAGAATAAGACTGTAAATATTTGAAGTAAATTGATGGGGGATGGAGTCTAGTCTTCTTCCCAGAACCACTTAGTCATTTTTATTTTGCTCTTTTTCTTCGATTTCCAGTCTCATTTCTTATCCCACTCCCTTTAAAGTGGTAGCAGAAGGGGTTAAAACTTTATGTTCATGGACTGAACAAAACATAGGTACCCGAAAATTAATATATGCGGGAGACCTCTCTCTCTCTCTCTCTCTCTCTCTCTCTCTCTCTCTCTCTCTCTCTCATGATGATCGCGATGATTATGAATGCCACACATTCGAGAAGGCATTATTCTGTGCCGCCAATACTATTGTATTAATGTGTTTTCTGTCAGGAGCACACATGGTAAATCCGTTGGATCCTTGCTTTGACAGATGTATATACAAACCACTTTTTGATGTGGAAATAATTTGTATCAAAGCGGGTCTGGTAGAGGCTGCAAGGAAGTGTTGTGTAGGAAGGTATAAACTGAAAATACTTTATATCTCCCTGTGATAAACAGGAGATTATATCGCCACCAGAAGAGGCCTTAAAAACACATAAATTTGACAAATTTAAATCTGCTGGATGTGTAGAAGCATCAACAGAAAGTCTGGTGTGGTGGAAAAGATCTGTGATTGTCTGAAGACCATCTTTAGAATGCTAAACAGCATACAAGATAAGCTTTACAATATTAAACAGCATACAGGGTAACCTTTACTATCTTATACAGTATACAAGATAACTTTTACAATCTTAACACAGTAAATAAATAGAGTATACAGTATAACCTTTAGAATACTATACAGTATACAAGATAACCTTTACAATCTAAACAGTATACACGATAACCTTTACAATATTAAACAGTATACACGATAACCTTTACAATATTAAACAGTTTACAGGATAACCTTTGGAATCCTATACAGTATAAAGAATATTAAAGTGGAGTCATGTTTCAAAATGGTAATGTCAAAAACATCAGGGCACACATAATAATTTAACGACATTTTCCGTTTGTTCTAGTAAAAACAACTTTATTCATTCCATTAACATGAGAATCACAGTCAACTGCTTATACCACACAGTGTCTTCTGTCTTAGGTCTCAATTTGATTTTAAAAGTATGGTCTTAAGAGTGTGTGATTATCAAAATTCCATATATTTTTCAAGAGATATCTGCAACAAAAAACATGTTTCGGTCGTTCATCCTCACTCGACTCTCCCCATCTACCATTTTGCAATTGCAAATTCAAACGTTAATCCACCCCAACCTTTTTCAACATAATACTCAAGGTTTCATATCTGGGTAGTTAATGAAGCAAGTGAGCTGAACCAATATACACTTCAAAGTGCTTGCAAAGCAAATATCAAGCAATTGATTGTGATTATGTTCTAACACACACACACACACACACACACACACACACACACACACACACATATATATATATATATATATATATATATATATATATATATATATATATATATATATATTCCTACACTTTTGTCCATAAGCTTCAGGTATCAACTCATAACCCTTCAAAATATATTCCTTAACCTGATCATAATCAGATCTTTGTTGTACTGATAGGGCAGTGTAGATGTCACGGGTTTTGTCAAAAAGTGCACTTTGTAATAACAAAGTCCAATGCTCTCTTGGCTATTTCAAATTTTCAGCAATTTTTTTTCTTCAAAATGAGGAAAATATTTATCTACTTTTTTTTTCTCTCAAAGGGGGCACTAACCTAATATTCTCAGGAACATCAAAACATGAACTTGTGTGTAAAGTGGAGGATTGCTTTTAATTCTTGTATTCTAAATTTAAATTCCATTTCTGCCTTTCACCTTGTCTCTGCATCTGCAATTGCATTTGTTTTTCTTCATTCTGCAATTGCATTTGTCTCTCCATCTCCTCTTTCCCTAATCGCATCTGCATTTGTTTCTCTCTTTCCTCTTTCTGCAACTGCATTTTCCATTCTCTCTCTCTCTCTCTCTCTCTCTCTCTCTCTCTCTCTCTCTCTCTCTCTCTCTCTCTCTCCTCTTTATCTAATTGCATTTGTTTACCCTCTGTGTCTTTCTGTAGCTGCAATTGTATTTGTTTTTCTTCTTTCTTGTAACGGCAATTGTCTTTCTTGAAGCTCAAATTTCTTAATTCAATTTCATTCTTGTATTTTAATTTTAATTCTATAACTTGTAAGTTAGAGTCAAATGTTAACTTACTAATCAAACCCAAAGCACTTTTATCCAAAAAATTCTTTTCCACCAAATCCTGGACCAAAATATTTTTTATTTCTTGCTTCGTTAAAGATGCCTTTCCCTTAGAAAGATCATATTTTCTGGCAAGCTGATGCAATTCATCCTTTTTCAAGATGTCTAACTGTTCCTCGGCAGGATATAAAGTAAAGATTTCCGCATTAGAAGACATCGTAAAAGCTTGTTAGTTTCATTTAAAATTTATAAAATGTCAAATAATACATGGGACTAAGGAAATTCCAAAAGAAGGTGGATTTAAATTCTAAAAACAAAGTTTTCTTAAATATTTTAGAGAAATTCGTATCCCAAGGACTAGCGCTCAATTTTCTGTTACGAGTCCATGCTCCTAAAAATAAGTAACAGAAAAGACTAAAATGCGACAAGCTTTGTAAAATTCAACAAATAATTTTTTCCCTAGAATACAAAGTAAAAATGAAAAAAGGAACTTCCTGTATTACGAAATAAATCCAAAATAATGCTAGAATTACAGACGCAAGTCCTAATAATAAAAGTTCTGAATAAAATTTAGTGGAAGTCCAAAATTGAATTCAACGTTGAAAGAGTTGATGTGCCTGTGATGGCTCGTAATGTGCTGATGTGCCATAGTCTTTTTTTGTTTGATCACAATAATACAATCCAAGAAGAAATCCTTTTTTGAAATTTCAGAATAAATTCAAGTCTCTATTTCCAAGAATGTTATCAGAGCACCTTTTATCTCCAGAGAAGAAATAATTTTTAAAAAATTCCAAATCAAATACTGTACGCGACAATATCTTAATTCTGCTAGGATGTTAAAGCACGAATGAATAATCTCTCCAGTAATATGATTATCTAGTCTTCTACTTAACCTCAGCTCACAATTCACATTTTCTAAATAAAAAATTATTACCTAATGGAAAATAACTTTCTAGAAACTTCTTAATGTTTACAAAATAAAATGTTAGTTATAATTAGAAAGTCTGTAACTAAAATTATAATATGCAACCTGGACTATGTCAGAAATGCCAAGTAAATTGTAAGGGAATTCCAATAACCTACACCCAGACCTAAATAACATGAGTAATATGGGGGTGGGGGTGGGGGGTGATATACGGACAAGACCCCATAGGGGGATATACGGAAAAGATTTTATACGGACAAGGAATATAAGGACAAAAGGTTGGGCCTGTATACGGACAATGGAAATTGAACATAGGGAATGTATTGGGCCTGTATACGGACAATAGGAATTGAACAGGGGTGACATCACGGTGGCTCAATAGGGCGGAACAGTGTGGCAAGGGTTTGACCTGAATACGCGCTACTCTATGAACAAACAGATACAAAGACATAGATACGTGGTTAGAGACAGGGTTAGAGACATAGACATACATAGATTTATGAACATAAATCTATCATACAAAACATCGACTAAATTTTTTTTAGGTGTTACATGTAGGCTCGTACAAATGTAACAAAAGAAAAGAGTGAAGTCAACAAGCTTTGTAAATTTTAACAAAATATTTTATTTCCCTAGAAAACAAGATAAAAATATGAAATAGGACTTACGGTTTGTGACTATAATCCAAAAATTAATCCTAAAGTTGAAAAAATATAAGTCCCATCACTAAACAGTTCTACTTGAATCCAGGTTCGAATCTCGATGAAATTCCAATATGAAGGCGATGACGTCAGATGAAGTTGTTATGTACTTATGGCAACAGATCCTCGTTGAATCACAGTTTATCTTTCCGTTCAGAATTCCAGAATAAATTTCCACTGAATTTCTTTGTCCCAGAACTTTCATAAATATGAAGCACTTGTTTAGTTTTCTAGAGAATAAATTATTAAATCCCCAAAAAACAGATGAACTTCAAAAACAATCTGGCTTCAACAATAAAAACCTCTTGAGCCCTCAAGGTTTAAAATACAACTCAATAGATCTAGTAGAAAATGGCTGTTTTAAACCTCGATTTTAGATCACATGGTAGCTCACGTGACAGGCGACGTGATCGCTAATATGAACAGCGCAATAAAAAAAAAAATGCCATTTATCACGTATGCAAGAATAGCCCTATCTAAGAATCAAATTCTTACACTGGAAATAAAAGAAAGGCTGTTACAATTCAACTAACACGTGGGCCGAAAATGACCTTGGTAATAGCCAACCAAAGTGAGCTAAAAATAGTGCTTACGTCATACTTTTACGTTCTAATCAGACTGATATTTTTTCAAAAATATCAAAATCCCGTGAAAATAATCATTACAATAAAACGTAATGAAATAAAAAGAAATAAAATTAAAAAAAGAATTTCAAAACTAACACACAAGTAACTTAATTACATATTCGTAACATAAGCAAGAGAGAATATGCGTATTTTCGAGACAATGGAGTGGCCCTAAAAAGGGCCTTTGTTTTTTTATTTTTTTTATTTGTTAACACCATTCTGTTAACATAGAGGGCATCGCACGAATCTTCTTCTCTTCCTCAAACTTCGTCAGACCTTTGGACAGTAGATTAAGACTCTCTTCAGACAGCCTTGTCTCTCCACATAGATCCTTCGTTTCCAAAGGGCTGTCTCTGTGATCTGGGTAATTGCCCATGATGATTTGACATACATGGGATAGTCCGGGTGGAACAGCATCGACGATAGGAGGGTAGACGATTCTACGTTAGTCCACATCTTGTGACGAAAACAGGTGAATGAAATGAGACGAAGCGCGTTATTTATAGTGGAAGAGCGGATCGAAACGGATTGAGTTCTATCACCAATCCTAACACGCGTAAAAAAATTCAGTTATTGTGCGGAGTCTATCTTCCAATCCGAAGAGGGCTGCCCGTGACTTCACATTCCTATATAGGTGTGCTAGCGTCTGTGCGCAGTACATCCCTGTGACAGAGTTAGAACATGACGGAAACTAAGAAGATAATGAATTGGGGTGCACCGGCCGTGGAGACGAGAAGTGGTTGCATAGCAGCGGCTACCAAAGCGAACACAGTCCTACTTCCAGAAGAGAACGATTTTAATTGGGATTTAGTGGATTTTCTCTCTTCTTCACAAGCGTTTGTTCCGGTACCAGCACCTTCACCACCTTCTCCTTGCTTACCGTACGTAAGAGGATTTTAAACAGAGACAGAAAGAAGAATTGGAGAAAATTTTTCAGCAGCAAAAAGAAGCAGAACAGGTCTTTCTCATTCAACAGCAACAGCGAGAAGAAGAGGCAAGAAGAAAACGACAGGAAGAAGAAGAAGCAGAGAAGAAACAAAGTCTAGGAAAGAAGGAGGACAGTGAAAGTCAAACAGTGACGGTACTCTTAGACATTTTGGCAGAGTTAAAGAATCTAAAATAACTGTATCAGACTTCTTTATTACGACCCAAGAGAAAAAGACCTTCCCGAGCCAAACAGTCCATCCCCGTCCACACACCTACTACGTCTGAGATACCAACACTAGTGATTTCTACCAAATCATCGACAGCAGCAGGTCCAGAAGTAGGCCTTGGCCGTGGCAAAGGGATAAGGCAGTTAAAGCTCATTACTTCCCGTTCCTGAGTTTGTTTTCTTTTAAATAACAAACACCCAACGATCCTTTTCAGGGCCACCCATTTCTTTCGAAAAGAGGTAGTATTCATTTTTCACGACAGTTTGAAGTCCACTGTTTGGACCGAGTTTAGCAGTCCATCAGAATTGACTTTCTAAAGTCATCGACAAGATTCAACACGTACAGCAACCCAAAGACAAGTTTCACATCACCGATGGAAAAGCGACACTGTACATGACCCACGTTTCTGTTCCCAAAGGGACTGGACAACGCAGAAAAGAGTTATTGGTGGAAGACCTTCTTAGCATCAAGCGTAGCGTCTAAATTAGCAACACTCAAAACCAGATGTGTTTAGCCCGAGCCATCGTGGTGGCACGAACGTATGCCGACATAAACCAACACGGCAGAATGGAAAAGAGCCTGACAAACTATCCAAACATCGAACCGAATCAAACAACGAAGAGAAGCAGAATTCCTGTTACAGCAAGCTGGCCTATCTAAAGACACTGCCTGTGGCATTCCTGAAATGCAAAAGCTGCAAGATGTCTTGGCTCCACGCTACACCTTGAAAGTTCACCCTCAAGAAGTGTGCGGACAAAAATTTCAAAGACGGAAAATACAACCACGTCTACCATCACGATGAACATTTCGATGCCATTACCAGTATCACCGCATTCATGGAATACAGTTATTATTTTGATAAATGTGACTATGGCTATAACAATCGAGAGCAACACAAGTATTGTGGATCGAAATGTAAGGGATGTTTGGCCCCTAAACCCTGTCTTGACGAAGGACAAGAACGAGTGCATTGCCTAGCTTGCACCGCACTTTTGTCAGTCCGACCTGTTACCAACATCTGAAAACGCAAGGTTCACAGCAGAAAAGTGCTTGCCAACTCCTGAGATTGTGTCCTAATTGTGGACAAGTTATACGTAGCAATAATGCCATGGCACATATTTGTCCAGGAAATAAACGATATCTCATTTGTTACCAAATCGTGGATTTGGAACACGAATGCTACATTCAAAAATACAAACCCGAACAGGAGGAAGAGGAAGATGACCACAAGAAACGAATTTAATATTTCTCGATTTCGAATGCATATAAGAGACCGGCATTCAGATTCCTAATTTCTGTGTGGCTCATGGAGCGTGCGAGAAGTGCATCCAGGAACCGATCTTTTGCCATTGTCCGCACTGTAGCAAGATTCCTGAAGGACGTGAAAAAATCTTTCGAGGGCCTAACACGTTGGCGGATTTTGCCTAATGGATCTTATACCCTATCGACGAGACGTAGAGCCAAGAGGACGTGGAACGTTACGGAGATTACCATCGCTATGCCACGGTGATGGCTCACAATTTCTCGGGATACGATGCACAGTTTCTTCTGAAAACAAGGCACCGAACGTCCGAAAGTGACTTTGAACGGAGCCAAGTTCATTTCCATGCAAGTGGGGAAAGTACAGTTTAAGGATTCGATGAGTTACTTGGCCATGCCTTTGAGACGAATCCTTAAACATTTGAAATGACAGAAATGGTCAAAGGCTATTTCCACATGTTTTCAATACCGAAGCCAATCAACACAGCGTTCTGCCCCATTTGCCTGATGCTCACTACTACGACCCCGACAACATGCGCACCGAACAATGAGAAACTTTCTACACATGGTACCACACTCACGCCTCGGACCCCTTCATCTTTCAGGAAGAAATGTTAAAGTATTGTCGTTCCGACGTGGACATTTTACGGCGTTGCTGTGGAAAATTTCGAGAATTGTTCATGGAGCATGGAGGGATCGATCCTTTCAAAAAACCTGCACCATTGCCAAAGAGTGTTCCTTACTGTAACGCAAACGATTCATGCCCGAAAACACCCTGGCTGTCATACGCTTTCAAACGACCAATTTTGTCAAACGTCAACACTCGGTCAAAGCCCTACGAATGCTACATTACATGTGTGACAAGGAAGACAAATGGATCCAACACGCTCGAAACGGAGGAGGTGAAAAGATCCTCGGAAAGTATTCGGTGGATGGCTGGGACTTAGAAAACCGTAAGATCTTGTTCGAGTTTAACGGTTGCTTATTTCACTGATGTCCCATCTGCTACCCTCAACGTGACACTAAAAATGAAATTTTAAAACTTACCGTGGAAGACTTGTACGAAGCTACTTGTCAACGCCGCTTGAAGTTAGAATAGGAAGGATACCAAGTGGTAGAAATGTGGGAACACGAGCACGATCACCGTTTGAAAACCGATCCCGAGTTTAAAAGTATCGTGGAAAGTTACAAGCTGGTGGACCTTCTGAACCCATGGGATAGTTTGTATCGAGGACGGACGAATGCCATCTGTTTGCTGTACCACGCCGACGAGGAAAAGGGTAAAGCAATCAAATACCTGGACGTGTGTTCGCTGTATCCTTACGTGTGCAAATATTGTCACTTTTCCGCAGGGCACCCACAATTGCTGACGGAACACATCGACCTGGACATCATCGACAATACCAAGGATTGATCAAGTGTAAAGTCTTGCCTCCCACGAACTTGTACCATCCCGTTTTATCTCGCCATTGCCAGGGAAAACAGATGTTTTCATTGTGTAGCACTTGTGCCGAAACGTGCATCCAAGATCAACCTTGTCATCAGACGCAGGAAGAAAGTGCATTGACGGGGACATGGGTCAACTTGGAATTGTTTAAAGCTCTGGTCCTGGTATACCAGTTGTTAGAAGTGTACGAAATTTACCACTTTCCCAAGACAGAACAATTCCACAAGGATAACGATACTCAGAAAGGCATCTTCGCAAACAGCGTGAATACCTTTTTGCATCTGAAACAAGAAGCCAGTGGCTATCCATCCTGGTGCCAGACTCCTGAAGACCAAAAGAAAGTAAAAGTCAAAGAGAAATACTGGGAGCAGGAAGGCATCGCTTTAGACCACATCGAGAAAAACAATGGAAGGCGATAGTTTGCCAAAGAGATGTTGAACTGCTTGTGGGGTAAAATGGCACAACGACGGAGTATTTGTCCGATCCTTCCCACTACTTCGTGTGCTGTATTTTGACACGGATAGTTGCATCTATATCAATCGTCTGGGTTACCGGCACCCTGACATCGAAGGAGACCGTTTAGGAGCCTGGACGGACGAGCACCCCAACGACAAGATTCTAAGTTTTGCAAAGTGGCGGTCCTAAAAATTACGGCTACGAAAACAAGGAGCCCAAGGCGAAGTGCACACAGAGTGTAAAGTCAAAGGATTGACTCTCAATTATCGCACCAGTCAAGTGGTGAACTTTGGGGTTTTGAAAGAATCCTTGCAGTCTGGAGAGAAAAAAAACATTTTAAAGTGACCCCCTACGAGCCTCACAAGATTGTACGTTTGGCCACACACCAAATCGTCAGTCGACCTTTGGAAAAACTGTATCAAATCGTGTACCAGAAGCGAGTGCGGCTTCCCAATCACATCACTTTACCGTACGGACACGTCGATATTGGTTAGCATATAAAAAGGGAAAACGTCCAAGACCGATAGTTTATCGTGACTACAATTGCCAAGTGAGAAAGATGAATCTTTTCAAACAGATACAATTTAAGTTCGGTGATTCTCAAGTGGAGTGCGATGCTGTGCCTTGCGATGACAGTGATGCAGTACGCTGTGACCTCAACGATTCAGCAGGACATCATGGGAACTTCGCTATGACTACGACTACTACTACAAAACCTACCATGGAAAGTGATGATATGCGTGTCAAACCTGACGGATGCGAAAGCGATGCCACTCGTTATCGTGGACTCTTTACTGGTTTTCATTATCAGTGTCATCCTCAACGTGAAACCATGCGGCTACCACCCTACGGATGTCATCCATGCCTGAGCCAACTACTGAGAATATTACCACCGCTTCATCGAGATGCACCTGTGAAAGAAGAATATTCGTTCCCTGTACACTTGTCTGGATACTGCGACTTTGAAAGTTGATTTCAAACATTCAAAGGAAAGTGGCCTAACTATCTAGGAGGACCTACCCCACGAAGAATTAGCCAGAGCCGAATTTATCTACTTGGGCGAAGGTGATAAAGTCAAGTGCTTCAGTTGTGGTGTGTCACTTCACCAGTGGGAACAGAAAGATTCCGTTTACCTGGAACATGCTCGATGGTCTCCATACAGTCACTACCTACCTTTAGTGGGACCCAGTAATCTCTTCATGGATATTTTACAAGAGAACATTCGTGGTTTGCGAGTGGAGGTGAGAGACGCATTTACCGAGACTTTGTCAAAATACAAGTGAAATGCAAATAACAATTGCATCCGTTCGTCACCAATGTTTGAACCACTGGTACGATAATGCTATAAGAGGACTGATTCTGATGAAAGCGTTCCCGTGGTCAGACTTTGATCAACTCCTCAATGATCAGAAGGATTTGTATGCTACTGATTCTATGTACTACAAGGTAGACTTCCTGCAACGAATTCAGCGGAAAAGTTAGAGAGTTACCAATATCTTTTACACAATCTAAACATGGTTCAAGGGGAAAGTTCTGTACGATGTGTGATGTGAAAGTTAGTGACTAAGCAATTTAGATTCGCCACTGGAGTTCGATCAGCTCTATGCAGAAAGTACACTTATGTCCTCCACAATAAGAGGTATAAAAACTTGTTATCTTGCCACGACCTTTATCATTAGTGACAACAATTGCGTGGAAGAAAATCAATGACACTATTCAGACTGGGCCGGATTACCAAAACTTTTTACGAGAACTGTATCCAATGAATCTGGGTCGATGTGTGGTGTATGTCTTAGTGACTTCCTTTCTGAGATTTCGTTTACCAGCCGATTCCTTGTGGGTTCTTTACAGTCTGTACCTCACAGTACCACCAAAAACATGAGAGTGGTACCTTTAAATGTACACGAGAACTCATTCTGTTTAAAGCCTTGCACTTTGATACTTCTCTACTTCTACGGGAAAAAAGATTCGTCAACTTTTAGTCACTGAAGATGTTCTCGAAGATGTGTGTGTAGCTTGTGACTTACACCCTCACTGGCAAGATGTACTTGACTAGAAAAGTTTTGGTTTCGAGGCTTGGACAAAAGAAGCTGCAAACTCTGCCCAAGATTTGTGATCATGAAGTCAAACGTCCAGTGAAAAAAGTAACTTTAAACCTGTGTTAGCCACAGTGTCGATAGAAGAACCCGACACCAAGGAAAACCACTCCCTTCAGCACAGCACCGTCATCGACAAGTACATCCCCGAAAGGCCATTCCGGGAGAACCTCTGTGTGACTGTGCCACGTGCAGAAACTCTAAGAACATTACACACTGTCCCTAGGACACCACACCTTCGTCACAAAAAATGTTGTACAGTGACTTGTTTATATTCCACTTTGATCGTTTTGATTAACAGTTTGGCTTTTATGTATTTTTGTTTTTTGTGTTCAATTTTAAAACTTTTTTGAAATAAACTTGTCCTGAAAAAGTATAAAAACTCCTGTATTGTCTGTTTTCGTTTCAAAAGTGACATCCTCTGCACAATGGCTACCTCTGCTGTCTCTGCTCCCTCTTCTTCCACTTTCAAAGACATCGACGAAAATTTCGATCGTGCCATTTGGGAGGCATTGTATCTTCGTCATCCATTCACATGTTAATTGCTGGACCGAGCGGATCAGACAAAGCCGAATTTGTCAAACGTTTGATCGAACATAAAAATCATTTGATCGATCGTCCACCTCAACGTATCGCGTGGTGTTACAAAGAGTGGCAATCGGCGTAAGCCTACTGCGAGAACGTCAAGGCGATTCCAGCGTGTTTGTGGAAGGCATTCCTGGCGAAGACGACGGGATCGTGTCTGACCCCAGTCAAACTCATCTGATCATCTTCGACGACATGTTAGGAGAAGACGAAGAAGAAATTAGACTGGTTCACGCGCAAAGGGTATCATCGTAATGCCAGTGTCATTTACATCACAAAAAATTTGTTTCAATAAAGTAAAGCCCATCGCACCATCGGTCTCAATGCTCATTACGTGGTCTTGTTTAAAAGTCTAGACATAAATCGCAAGTGCAAGTGTTAGCCAAACAGTTTGGCTGACTCGTGCGTATGACGATGCCACTCAAACGCCTCACGCCTATTTACTCGTGGATTTAAAACCCACAACCCCCGATTATTTGCGATTTCATACCCATTTGTTTCACCACTGGTGCCAAGACGGAGGACCTGTCGTGTACACGTCCCCGTCCACTTCAAAAGTCTATAAAAACCTTGGACACTTTTGGTCTGTCTCATACATCGCCATGGTCAAAAAGAAAATACAATCCGTCAAAAGAAAAAGATGTTGGTACAACGCGGAGGATTTGTGCACCTGTTGTTAGCATCCATACTAAAAACCACATTGGCACCCCTGATTACAGGAATCGTGGGAGCTGCTGCTTCACAAGGGATAGGTCAAAGATAAAAAGGATCAAGAAGATAAAAGGGTCTCTGGGGTGAAAAGATCTCAGACGTGACCTTTGGAATCTGATGGAAGGACGAAAACTGACTTTAGTGCCTTACAAACGATGGATGGAATTCCATCGTTGGCAAGAACAACGGACCCCGCGTTTACCTCCCAGTCCTCATTTGAGCGAGATGTCCCAGTCACAACACGAACTGCAATCGTTGATGGATCGCAGCGATTTGTCAGAAACGGAAAAATCGCAACAGTACGGTCAAGTGTTGCAACGACTTCAACTCTTTCACCAAGAAGCTTTAGACGAAACAGCTCCACCGACTCTGAAAGATTTTAAGACCCTGATGATAAGTCCATCACCAACACCACCACCATCACCCAAGTGACCAAGACAGAAAAAGGAGAAGAAGAGTTTAAAACTTCACCAGAGAAAGTACGCAAGTTAACACCACCAACATCCAGAATTGGTTGGATTAAAAGATGATGGCAACTCCTTCTTCCTTAGAAGATAAAAGGAAGGTGACGACGGAAGTTAAACAACAACAGATTACCCCTGTTCAGACATCTTCCTCGACACCTATTGCTCGTCGGACACGCAAAGCATTACAAACCAACAAAATATCACACGAAGAAAAGAGTAGCATCCGTAAAGAGTGGGTGACTTATTTTAAAAAAAGACTTGATGGAGAATTTTTCAGCCAGCATTTACTACGATCCATTCCATCCCGCGGGATACGGAGGAGTTCAGAAATTGTATCGTCCTGCCAAAACCCGACTCAAAAGTATCCGTTTACCTCAAGTGCAACGATGGTTACAATAACAAGCCACGTACACCTTACACAAACCAGTTCGACGAAAATTTTCTAGAAATCGCACACGAATGGAGGGCATTGATCATCAATGACAAGCCGATTTAGCCAATGTCTCTCATTTGGCCACCAACAATTATTTGTTTTGTGTCATCGACGTCTTTTCCATATTTGCCTGGGTCGTGCCATTGACCTCCAAATCGAGCAATGAGTTAGTGCGAGCCCTAAAACTGATGTTAAAACAAACTGGTCGTCACCGTCTTCGATGGCATACCGACAAAGGCACCGAATTTCCGAACCAAGCTTTCCAAAAAGAATTAAAGAAACAAGATATTCATTTTTTCAAGGGGCCCCGAGTGGCCGAGTGGTCTAAAGCGCTGATCGTTACGGATCAATGCCATCTCACCTCTGTCTGCGTCAGTTCGAGTCCAGGCTCGGCTAACGTATGTGAGAAAGCCTGCCAGTAGCTTCTCGTGGGTCGGTGGTTCTTCCCGGGGTTTTCCAGGGTTCTTCCTCCACCATTAATACTGGCCGCCATGTATAGCCTATCTTGTGCTGAAAAATGGCGTTAAACCCTATAACAACATTTTTTCAACACCGAGAATCCCGAAACCAAGGCGAGTATCGTGGAACGTTTTCAACGCACCTTGAAAGAACGCATGTGGAAATATTTTACGCATCAACACACTCTAAGTACATCGAAGTCTTACCTCACCTGGTCAAAGCGTACAACCAATCTTACCATCGAAGCATAGGATATGCCCCCTCCCCAAAAAAAAAAAGAAGTGACTCCCGACAACGAAGTGACCGTCTTTGAGCTCTTTCGTGTTGACGACTGGAGATTGATTACGCCCTGGCAAAACCAAACGTACTTTCGACAAAGGTTTCTTACCCAACTGGACCACCCAACCTTTCGTGTCACTGGACGAGTGTGGGGTCGTCATCCTGACGTCTATAAATTGGAAGACATTGAACGGGAAAGTATCAAAAGGAACGTTTTACTTACCCGAGTTACAACACGTGACCAAAAAATGGAGACGAGGTGTATGACATCGAAAGCATTCTCGATGAAAGAACCCGTAAAGTGGGAAAACGTCGTGTCAAAGAAGTCAAAGTACATTGGAAAGGATATCCGCAGGGTTTTGACTCTTGGATCGACGCTTCGCAAGTCATAGACTATAAAAAGAAGTGACCGTCATGCCCTTCAACACAGCCTCAACCAAAACAATGACTACTCCTTCACCGAGTTATTCACTGCAAGATCTACAAAAGCAACCCTTGTGGGTGTGGTGTGGAGAACGTGTGCCTAAAACGCAAATCGTCTTTTTTTGCCAAATCTTTGTGGTGTATTGTGTCATCGGTGCTGCGATTGCCAATTTGAGTTTGCAACAAGGACACAAACAATTGTGGACCATTTTACTCAGCAGTTCCATCGGTTACCTTCTCCCCAGCCCTTCTCTGAAAATCTCTAACCTTAACAATAGGAGTCTTGCGCCCAGCGTCAGTCACCCTCCCAACATTCACAATAACAACAACAATCCTCTTTTTGACACTCCTCTGACCTCCAGTGACCCCACGGATCGCAGAAATCTGGAATTATGAATAACCAATTTTACATAACTTTACCCAGTGACAGTTCCATGGATGTGTTTCCCCACAATACTTTGTACTGTGTCACGGTCAAATAACCTCAGGCCATCCAAATGGATCAGGAATCCCATTGGGAAGTGGCTTTGGTCGAAATGATTCACTCTACACAAATGAAAAACATCAATGAAAATCATAACACTTTTGAGGGCGAAGTTCTGAACGACCAAGTGCAACAATACTTGAATGAAAACCAAACTGTAGATGCCTTTATGAAATGACAAGTGTTCCCCGATACTCCACGGTACATCTATCTGATGAAAGTTCTCGCAGGCTATTATTTTAGCTGTCAACATCTGGAGGACACGATTGCTTCCAAATTCAATACGCTATTTGGCAAAGCCTTGGACAAAACGAAACGAAGTGTCACGATCGAGTACCATAAAGTGGCTCGTCGCCTACTGATGACATTTTCGGATGCCAAAACATTGTCCATTATATTTTGTCCTCAATTTTTTGACATTTTGGGCGGAGACCTCAAGATGATCAAGAAACCACTGCTCATGCCACCCATCACCACCAACTTGAATTTTGCGACGTTTTGCTATTCCCTGCACAACTAAACCAAGGACTAAATTTGATCTTTGTGTACTCAAATGTGGTGGAGTACAACGTGGTGGGACACACATCTGCACCGTTACTGCGAGTCATTCCTTTCAAAGCGGATTCTGCCACGACCAATGATGAGGAAGGTGGAAACACCTATCACGTTCACCGCGAATTTGTACATCCACATTATTTGTTCGTCAGCAAGCCGTATTTCGACACTTTCAACATTGCTATAAAAGGAGATCTGGGACAAAATATTCCATTCACCAAAGGGAAAGTCACAGTGAAACTCCATTTTCGAAAACGATTCTCTGACGACTTGTAAGTCATGTATCCAGTGTACCGAAAGATGCCGCCTTGACGCAAGGCAAAGAACTTCTCCAAAATGTCATCATCGACAAACAAAATCCCAAAGAAGCTTGAGAGCAGGCAGAAAATGTCTTGCTTCAAACTGGCAAAGACATTTTGGGCCGACGAGAAACTACTATAAATGCCCTGGACGCTGCCCAGTCAGGCATTCCTGCTTCCCTGACACCACAGCAAGGTCAAGGCAGAAAGAGACGACGAAGAACCCCTCCAGAGGACTTCATACCAGAGCTAGAAAGACCAAGAAAAGTAGAACCGTCCGAGAGTTAGACGTTTCTGATTATTAAAAGGAAAAAATAATGCACCGAGAGTCTTGCGCCTGTTCCACGTTGGAACTGGATCTATTTGTCATGCCACCCACTATGATGACGATGCAAGAATCCCAATGGGTAAAATTTCATCACATCTCCTCTTTGACGACCTCAGCCCCCATAGAATTTGAAATCAAAGGACAACCCAAAGATTACAGCAATCTGAATAGCAGTTACTTGTACCTGAGAGTCAGAGTTCTTGATCCAACTGGAAATTCTATAGACGGCGATAAGGAAGTAGCTCCCGTAAACAATTTCATGCATTTCTTGCTCAGTGAAGTGGATTTTGTACTTGAATAACAAACTGGTGGCCGAGTGGTCTAAAGCGCTGTCCGTTACGGATCACTGCCATCTCACCTCTGTCTGCGTTGGTTCGAGTCTAAGATTCGGCGAATGTGGATATGTGAGAAAGCTTGCCAGTAACTTCTCGTGGGTCGGTGGTTCTTTCCGCGGATTTCCCGGTTTCTTCCTCCACCATTAATACTGGCCGCCATGTATAGCCTATCGTGTGCTGAAAAATGGCGTTAAGCCCCACAACAACAACAACAACAACAACAACAAACTGGTCAGTAGCAGCATGGATACGTACCCTTACCGAGCGTACTTGGCAAATCTCTTGACGTACGGAAAAGAAGCAAAGCTCACCAATCTGGATGCTTGCGTGGTATGGAAACCTGACACGGTAGGCAAATTCAATGACACTGATTTGATTACAGATAAAGAACCAAACCACAATGTGGGATTCAACGACCAACGAAACAAAATCAAGGATGGACAGAGTTTAGAACTGATGGATCGTTTGCATTTGGACATGTGGTTATAAGAGAATTATTTGCTCAACGGAGTGGATATCACATGAGACTGAATCGCACCAGTACCGCTTTCCATTTGATGGCTGATGATGCCAATTACAAAACAGTCATCGAAGAAACCAATACTCTACGTGCGACGCGTGGAAGTGTTACCTAAAGTGGGAAACGACATCAGTCACACTTTAAGCAGAACGACTGCCAAGTATCCGATACGACGAGTGGAAATGAAAACTTTCACCATTTCCGCGGGACTCCGATCCAAGATCGAAGATCATCTGTTCCAAGGACAGTCACCCAAACGTTTAATCATTGGCATCGTTAGCAATGCATCCCTCAATGGAGCCCCCGATCAAAATCCTTTCGAGTTTGAGCATTGCAACGTGTCAAAGATTGAAGTCAGCAGAGATGGTAAAACCTTGTGTACCAGACCCTTCGAACTTGACTTTCACAAGAAGAATTACTTGAGGTCGTACTTGTCCCTGTACGAAGCTACCGTACAGATAGGGACCAACAGTAGTCGTGGCATTTCGTACGACGATTATGCAGGAGGTTACGCTTTGTTAGCTTTTGATTTCACTCCAGATCAAGGCAGCGACGAGAGACATTTCCACCCCATAAAATCTTGTCAGATTCATGTGGAACTTCAGTTTGCTACAGCTCTACTCGAGACGGTGATCTTCATCTTGTATGCCAAATTCGACAATATGATAGAAATCAACAGTGTGAGAGAAGTCATTCTAGACTATTAGAAGCTATGGAAGACTCTTATCCCGCTTTGAATGGTGGAGAATCTTTGGAAATGGAATGGGAGGATATCGTGGAATCAGAACCAAAAGACAAAGACGAAGAGGTGATGGTGATGTCCAGATGGCCAGAACAAGAACAACATTTAGTCTCCTGTTTTGCCAAACACCTGGCAGAAACAATTACAGGGTTGACCAAGAAAGATTGCTATGGATGTAAAAACGTTCATCCCAGTCAAATTCAACATGATAAATGTCTGATGATGAGTCAAGAAGAAAAATTGCATGAGTATCTGGATGACTCTTGGGGTCTCGTCTCGGAAGAAGCAGTGTTACATCAGTGGTATAAAGACTTGGGTGATGATATCTCCCCTCCATTCACTGCTCTGGGGATCCATCGCATCGAATCTCTCTTGGCCAAGAGCACGGAGACGAAGCGAAGAGACTATTACTTGACAGAAATTTTCAAGCAAAAAGTCAGGATTGAATTGATGACTTATTATTGCTGTAAATCTTGTCCAAAATGTGTTATTTGAAAACAATCTGTGTTGATGTTATATTATGTGTTGGTTGTTTGTTGGTTGAATAAAAATGTTATTAAAATTAGTGTTGGTGGTTTGTTTTAGGTTTTTTTGTCACTATCTATGCTCCTTGACTTCTTTGTCTGTCCCTAACCATGAGATGAAATATAGCGTTCCTACCCTAAAAAAAATCCTAGGGGTTTTTTCTATCGCGTCCGCGCTTGAGCCATATAATTCGTGGCAGTCTCCAGTCTGACCATCCATTGTTGACTCGTCAACATATGAATATAACTTCTAATCTAGCAAAGCTGAACAAAGCACATGTGAATTTACATCGTGTCAGGCAAAACCTGATGCCAAAGCATGAGGTGATAGAGAATGTCAGGATGTTAAAAATGGCCCAAGACCTGATAGAAGAGGATTTTAAAGACGAAATAAAAAACGTGCAAGAGGAATGGACCGAGAAGTATAGTCTTCAGAAACAGCAGAGAGAATTGCAACAGCAGCGGCAACAACAACGGCAGGAGCCAGACAGAGATTTTGTGGACTGTCGTGTGGACACGAAAGAGTTCTCCTTCTCCTTCCAAAGAAGCAGGCCCTATCCTGTGGGAAAGCCTGCAGACAGACGGGGACGTAATCTTAGATGATACGAGATTGCCACAACCTCCAACAAAACAGCCCTTTTCAGGGCTACTCCAACAATCTAGAAAAGACATACTACTCATTTGTCAAAATATGTCTGTATTTGTGTGTTGGTAGGTTAAAAATAGAAGTGTGCCTATAAACACTTCGTTTCTCTGGCTTGTAAGATAGTGTGTGTGTTTTATATGTATGAGTGATAATAAAGTGTGTTTGTAGGTCCTTCACATCCACGTTTCATATATATATAAAGTGTAGAGTTCGTCAGTCTGTCTATCCCAGTGTTCACTCGTTAACTTCGAAGAAGATGAGCAGAATCACAAAACTACTGGAGCTCCAGATGCATCTGGAATATGCTAGGCGACTCCTGGACGAACTTGCCATAGAGGCAATCCAGGAAGAAGCTAGAATTGAAGAGGAGGAAAAGGACAAGAAGAAGAAAGAAGAAGAGAAAAAGAGAAGAACAATTTTGCCTCACCTTATCATGAGACAGGCCTGTGAAATCAAACCTACAGTGAGGACACTGCCACTACCACCACCACCACCACGTCAACCACAGCCACAGCCACGACCACTACCAAGAGCCGCTGTCCTCCAGAAAGAAAACTGGGAGGAGTTGGAAAGACAGCGGCAAGACTGGGATCCGCAGTGAGAGTATCCACGACAACCACAGCATCCACGGGTCTGGCGTAGAAGACAGAGGGGACAGGTCTTCACTATCCCTCAAACTGAGAAATAGGATAGTGTAGCAATTCAAGCCCCTTCTGCACTCCCGGGAACAACACTGAATTGGGAGCAAGATTGGAGTAGGAGATGCGTGTGTGGTGCCCGACCTGGAAGGTGCCAGCATTAAGCAGGTGCATTTGGAATTAGAAGAAACAGCCCTTCGCATGGCTAACCAGATCTCTAGAAAAAAGAGACTGATCAAGTTGCCAATCATGTAACTTTGTGTATGTGTGTTTGTGTTTGTGTTTGTGTGTGTGTGTGCGCGGGTACGTTTGTGTGTGTATGTGTATGTGTGCACGAGTACGTGCACAAACCGCTTGTCCCTACACTCATGAGTGTTTGTTTTGTGTGAATGTGGAGTAGTGTGACTACAAACACTAACTCCTTTGCTGATGTGATTGTAGGTAATGGTGTGTTTTGTAAATAAAACCTTTCCTTCTCCGCTATGTATTGATAAAAAGTATAGTGGTTTTGTTAGTATTAGTGTGTTGTTTCTTATAAAAATGTATTTTAGGATAGCACTCTCATCGCTGTGGATTGTTTGGCATTTGATATGGGTAGTTGGTGTGAGGGGATGTTTTCCTTCACGTCCGTGTTTGAGGTATATAATGTGAAGCGTTTGTCAATCGCGCCATTCAACACTGAAAAACAAAAAAAAGTGGCAGGCAATCACGTCAACAAAATGCAGAAGTTCCAAGAAGTAGTGGACGATATAGGGATGGTGGAGGAAATGTTGGTCACGTTGGAAGATGGGTGTTATAGTGATCACCGAGTAAAAATGGAGATAAATAATTTAAGAAAGGCCAAGGAAAGACTTAGAGAGCTTATAAAAGAGGAAAAGGAGGAGAAGAAGGACAAAGAGGAAAAGGAACAAATGAGAGCCTAGAATGCTAAGCTTGAAAAAGAAGAGGAGAATGAGAAAAGGAAACAAGAGGAGAAGAAGGAGGAGGAGAAAGAGAATGGGAAGACGAAGAAGAAGACAAAAAAATATAATGGAGAAGATGAGAAGATGGTGGAGAATGAGAATGGAGGAGAGAAATTAGGAAAAAAAAGTTAAACGACCCTTTTCAGGGCACTCCATTGCCTCGAAAAAATATCTATTCTCTCTTTGCCTAAACAATTTTTAGTCGATCTTTTGTGTGATAGATTTCATAAATCTATGTATGTCTATGTCTCTAACCCTGTCTCTAACCACGTCTCTATGTCTATGTCTCTATTTGTCCCTAGAGTAGCGCGTATTCAGGTCAACCCTTGCCACACTGTTCCCCCGACTCAGGTCAGCCACTTGCAACATTGTTGCCAGTGTCCAGTACCGTGACGTCGCCCCTGTTCAACTCCTATTATCCGTATACAGGCCCAATACATTCCCTATGTTCAATTTCCCTTGTCCGTATGCAGGCCCAACCTTTTGTCCGTATGTTATTTGTCCGTATAAATCTTGTCCGTATATCCCCCCAGGGGGGTCTTGTAATGTTAATTCCCATTGTCCGTATATCGCCCCTCCCCCCCACACACACACTACTAGCATGTTCACTTCTATTAATAACAATCCGTATAATAAACCCATGCACATAGAGAATTTTCAAGCTATGTATTAGTTGTTTACAGAATAGAAAAGATAAATAATTCAGGTTACGTAGAAAATGAACTTGATTTTGGTCAAGGTTAAGTCCAACATACATTGTTACATTACAATAGCATATGATGAAATAAAAGAATAAAAAAGAACTTACAAACAATGCAAATTAAATATACATAGCAATATATACAGGTTAACATTTTGTAAATCTTACTTGTAGAGCTGAATTACTGAAATATTTAAAACAAAAAAAAAGTTCAACACATATAGAAACTGTTTTAAAACTATGGATTCCGTGTTGAACAATATAAAAATAACACGGTGGATATGTATTAGAAGGTACAGAAGTGTATGATACAAATATGGCAAGCAATATAGAACAAGTGGCGTCACTAGGGTTGGTGTCACCCAGTGCGGTAACGCATGGTGTCATCTCCATGTACCCCCTTCCTGCACAAAAATTCAAAAATGTTATAGACAGTCATGTGCGGTAACTCATGGTGTCACCCCCATGGACCCTTCCTGCACAAAAATTAAATTATTTTAATAAACAGTCATTTTGGTGTCACCCCCTCTGATGGTGTCACCCGGTGCGGTCCGCACCCCCACCCCCACCCACCCCACGCGTGACGCCACTGTATAGAACGCAGGCTGAATAGGATAAATAACAGTTTATCACTCGTTAGAGACAACAGTTGCATCATTCCTTACCATACCATGATGCGTCACAGAAAATGTCAGTAAACGGAAACACAGCATATAAACAACGCATAAAATATTAATTTACCATCAAAGTATCTGTAGTTTAAAACAAGACAAATAGTGAACTCATCGCCTCCCCCCCCCCCCCAAACTTCGGCTATTCGTCACAGGTTGCATATTATATCCTGGTACAAAATGTTTTCCCAGCGTCCTGATTCAACGGGTAATTCATCAGTGCTAAATTTTCAGCAGAACAAGGTATGCCAGTTTAGGTTGTGATACTAAATAGCTTTTGAAGTCTTGAATGCAGTTATAAGAGCATTTCGCCCAGACGATTCTAACACTTTAGCGTGCAATTTCGTATGTACCAATCATTCGCAGTTTCTATTTATTTCGTTTGTTTGGTTGGTTTCTTTTGGGTGGGGTGGGGTTCTTCTTTTTGTTCCTCATCAGTGATCGAGTAAATTGTTTTCGGAAACTATTTTTAATGTAAATGGATGGAGAATCCTTTTAAGAAAGCATACATGATTGACCGACGTGAGAAATTGACATACCGGTGCAACATCAAATTATTGCTTCACGTGTGTACATTGTACACGCCGCTAAGGCATATATATTTGTATACAAATGCACCAGTCCATGTGATGTCATTCTGCGCTGAAATTGGAAATTTAAAAATAGTTGATATGTAATGTGATTGTTATTATTAAAAATCAGCATAGGTTAAGTATTATTTTCTGAAAATAATTACGTTTGAATGAAATAAATGGAATTTTTAGTGCAAGCGACCATTCGAGAACCGGCTGAATCGCACATGCTTCATTCATTATTTAACACAGAGGTCCAGTAGCTGAATTAAATAATAAATTTAACAAATCTCCAGGACAAATCGGAGAAAATAATATTAATGATTTTCATAGGGACTACAGCTGGATAAAATAACATCTGATTGGCTCATAATTTACCACGTTGCATTAGACGTGTAAGGGAGGCAACTTGCGATAATACCACTCTAATCTAATATAATCTGTCGAAGACAACGCTTGCTTTTTAGCATTGATTCGTCATCGATGTGGACTGCACGTGACAGTGTACTGCAGAGGTACGTAAATATGTCTTCTGCCTGAATGGTTTGGTCTCTCAGTGAGATGGTAGTCTCGGCGTTAAGCATTTCTGGTTCACGTTGGTGTATCGCCTCTGTTCTATTAATACTGATTGTGGAACCAGTATTGTTACAAGCTGAAAAACAAATGGTCTTTACTCTGTAGAATGACAGACTCCGATTTAGCATCCAGGGAACAGTCGTCACAAAATAGGAGTTCACGTACAGTCACTTCCTGTATTTTTGTCTCCACCCCTCCCCCAGTCTCCTCAGATTAAACAGCATGCCGTCAGTCTAGTATTTGATGTCGATCCCAGCTTCAGTGTCAGGAAGGCATCTGTATGCATGGCAGCTTCAGTGTCAGGAAGGCATCTGTATGCATGGCAGCTTCAGTGTCAGGAAGGCATCAGTATGCATAGGAGCTTCATAGTCAGGAAGGCATCTGTATGCATCTGGAAAGTAGTGCACAGATTTGAGTTCTGTTCCTGACATTTATATTGGTTGGTACTGCCCATACCATTTATGTGATCCCTCAACCTTTCCTGAAGCTACATTGGCTCTCATGCAGGAGCCCTTGTTCAATGTGATGCACAATGTGATTCAGCAGAATTCTGGCGAGGATTGTGCATGCTATTTACAGAAGAGATACCCGATGGTAGTCGCAGTATTGTCTGTTGCCTTTTTGCTTATACAAATGAGAATAGATGCATCCTTGTATTCCTGGGGTTTAGTTCTTTGAGTCCACATTGACTTGAAGATTTCAGTTTCTGAGCCATGTGTGAGCCTTCGGCTTATTAGACTTCTGTTGCTATAGCATCTGCTACATGTGCTTGCTATTTGACACCAAGTTAATTGCTGTCTCAGTTTCAGTCAGTAGCGGAGGATCAGCAAATGATATGTTAATTTCCACTTGGGGCAGCCGGTTAGTTCTCGCATCATTGATACATGATTGTTGATTGAGGACACTGTTGAAGTATTCTCTCCATCTCCATAGTATATTTTCTTTGTCAGTGAGAAGATAAAATCTTACTTTTGAAGGTGGCGTGTAGATTGTGTTTAAGGCATTATATACGTTCTTCGTGTCAGTCCTGTCTGCATTGGACTGAATTTCGTCTGCATTGTTGTTCAGCTATGAGTCGTGCAGCTCTCTGAATTTCCATTGCACAGTCTTATCGATGTTTTTGAGGGCTCTTCTCTAAATAGGCCTTTTTGAGCCTAAGTTTCTCAGTCTGTAGTGTCCACATGTCAGGATCGTTCTCATCAAACCAATACTAATGATTACGTGTGGTGGGACACAGGGTTCTGAATGCAGCCGAGTATTTATAGTCCGTATTTTCCTAGAAGTTCTTGGAGTTCTTATAAATCGTTACTATCTAGTTGCACAGTTCTAAAGCGAACTCCTGTTTTCTCATTCTCTTGTTTCCATTTACAGACATCGAGCTTTAGGACACTTATTTGTCTTCATGTCCTCGGTTAGGTTAATTCCGGATATCAAATTTGAAGACTATGAGCTTGTAGTCATTCCAGCATTAGCACTTCTGATGGTCTTAGTCACTCGGACACCCTGCCTGTCTCTTCTCCCGATGATGATGTAGTCAATGAGATACCAGAGCTTGTATCCAAGACGGTCTGTCCTCAGTAAAAGGACTCCGTTCTCGTTGCATTTGTCAAAGCCATTTTTGTCAATGACGCATGGCCTTGTATGGTGATCTGCGCCATTTCTAGCACTGAAGTTACCATGGATGATGAGCTTGTTTGCCTTCGGTACTTCTGTGATGACAGATTCCAAGTCTTCATAAAATGTGTCTTTGATCTCATTTGGATTACTCATTGTAGGTGCATAGGGGATGATTATATTTACTGGTCTTTTCCCAGACAGTTGGCGTTTCATTTGCATCAGTCCATCACTCACGCTCTTTCGAAGATTTGTGAGATGAGTGTCGAACGTAGAGGTCGAAGACACCACCACCCTCAGTACGGTGAAAAATGCAAACAACATTTCAATTTCCCTTGAAGGATCTTCGCCTATATCTACTACACAGGCCCAAAGCGTTGACAGATAATAATAATAATAATAATAATAATAATAATAATAATCCCAATGTATGTTTAGGCGTGTGTAGTGTAAATAAACTGTAACTACACTCAGTGGAAAGACAATCATTCTACAAAAAATAATATTTGGAATCTTGGATTTACGTCTGACAATTATCTTACAGTCCTAATTCAAAATATCATTATTCCATCGTTTTGTTATTTTAATTTAAAAGAAAATTATTCGATAGTTTTGGTATTTTAATTAAAATAACATTATTCTATCGTTTTGTTATTTTAATTTAAAATGTCATTATTCTATCGTTTTGTTATTTTAATTTAAAAGAACATTATTCGATAGTTTTGGGTATTTTAATTAAAATAACATTATTCTATGGATTGATATTTTAATTAAAATAACATTATTCTATAATTCTGGCATTTTATTTTATTTAAAAATAACGATTTAGCTATAGTTTAGTATTTTAATTTTAAAACCATTATTCTATAGTTTTGGAATTTTATTTTACGTAATATTATTCTCTATTTTAGGTATTTTAATTTAAAAAAATATTATTCTATAGTTTTAGTGTCTTATTTTTCATGGATGTAATCACTTTTCATATACAACAATAAGGTCTCTGTTCCTTGAGACTTTAATCTCAATGACATGGCTTTCAGGTAAAAATGCAGATGCAATTTCTTTTCCCAAAATTTGTTTCATTCATCACTTTTTTGTATGTTCTCTACTAAATAGTAGTCAATTGTCATAAATCTAATCGAAATATATTTATGATAATTTTATCTTAAATCTTCAGTCCATTTAGCGTTTTCTGAGAGCAATAACAGATTGTGAAATGTTGGATGTCAACATCGCAGTTACATCTATTAGTTTAACTCCGAGGCGTCGTTTTTCCTGCAAATTAGGGCGTAGGTACGCATTATCAGCATGACCATTTGTCCACTGAAACTATGATTTACCAGATTTAAGATTTCTTTTAAAGTTTGACGCTCATACACTGTAAATCCTCTAGGCTATAATCAATATACTTCCCACGTTTTGATTATTTGTAAATCCGTCAGCAGTGAGCGCCTCGTTTTGGAATTGCGAAATACCCCGAGAGTGTTATTTTCAGGTATTGTGAAACTGGTCCGTAAATACCGCTTAGGACTGCCCAGAATGTGCATTCATTTGTCACAAGTATCACGCGTTTCGTGTGTGTGTGTGTGTGTGTGTGTGTGTGTGTGTTTCTGTGTGTGTGTGTGTGTGTGTGTGTGTGTGTGTGTGTGTGTGAGAGAGAGAGAGAGGAGAACACATCGCAATAGCGTAGAGAATCAAGAAAACTTTCACCTACTGTTGTTCAAAAACCGGTTCTAAGGATACGACGGCTTCCGTAAACTTTTTCGGGACTCGACGAAAAAGGCAACGGAAACTCACTCTCAATTCCTCACCCGTGTTCGAGGGTTATTTGAGAAGTGGATAAAGATGGCAGAAGTCGAACGATTACGGGTTACGCGAGGTTATACTCAAGGAGCATGTCCTGAGTATTTACCATCGCGAGTTGACAGTATTCCTAGCCGAGAGAGAGAGAGAGAGAGAGAGAGAGAGAGAGAGCACAGGATTCTCGAAGAGATCGCCAGCATGGCGGGGAGATACGAGCAGGCACACTCGAAGAGTGGCGTTTCCGGGGGTACGGACTGACCCCGACCCTCTGAGTCGCGCCTTGTGGTTGAGGAAGAGCCGGCTGTCCGTAACCGTCAGGGCGACGGGAAGGTCGGAGGGGTATCTACAGATAAGGATGCCACCCATAGACCAGGACAGGCCTCACCCACGAAAACGGGCCTTGCAGGACGGCGAGGGCAGCCGTCGTGCTACAACTGCAAGCACCCGGGACATTTTGCAAGGGTCTGTCCAAAGGGCAGGCAGACCCAAGTGAATGTAGTCGCTAGAACGAAGTGCTAGACGCAGGAAACCTGTAAACCAGCAAACCACCCTCTTGTCCGACACTGGGTGTAACGTTCCCGCCCTTGTCGACAAGAAATAATTGAAGCCTGAAGACTACACATCGGAGGTAATTGAGGTCCAGTACGCTAACAGCGCGCTTGAATCGTTGCCAGTGGCTGTCATTGACCTCGATTCACCGTACGTGAAGGGGAAAATTGAAGCTGCGTGCTTGGATGGGCTATCACATGACGTCATACTGGGATGTCGTTATGTGTTGCCACAACCGAACCCAGTAAGTGCTGTGGAAACCAGGTCCAAGAATCGCCAGACGAAACCTACGCCGATGTAAGTTACGTCAACACCGGTCTGTAACGTACTTCCAGCCGAGTTGAGGAAGCTGAAGCAGGAAGACGCAACTCTGACGCAGTTGCATAAATACGCTGAAGAAGGAACGGAGAAAGAAATTCCGAATGGCGCAGTGAAGTTCGTACACAAGAAGGGGATCTTGTATCGCCACGCCAGGAAAGGACACGAGCACTTCAAGCAAGTCGTCGTGCCAAAGGAGAAGCGAGGTGAAGTGTTGAAACTCACGCATGAAAGTCTCATGGGAGGACACATGGGAATTGCCAAGACGCATGATCGTCTTGTCAAGGGATTCTATTGGCCAGGGGTCTAAGGAGATGTTAAACGGTTCTGTCTCTCCTGTGTCAGAGAATGGCACCGAAACTGAGTTAAAGCTGGTGGGCGACCGGCCAGTTCAGTGGATACCCTACGCAAGTGGTAAGAGAAGAGATCTAGCAGATGATTGCTCTGGGAGTAATCGAACCCGCCGATTCTCCGTACAGTTCTCATGTAGTCTTAGTGCAGAAGAAGAATGACTCTCATCGGTTTTGTGTCGACTACCGGAAGCTGAATCAGGTGACGTAATTTCAGGTCGAAATGCTATCTGACCCAGAACATATTTTGGCTTCTGTCTCGAAGGCGAAATATTTTTCGAGGTTGCATTTGTCCAAGGGCTATTGGCAAATTCCTGTAAGGGAGGATGATAGGGCAAATCTCGCTTTTGCTACTCCCGACGAGACCTACCAATGGTTGGTCATGCCGTTCGGAGTCCAGAATGCGCCCAGCGTCTTCACTAGAATGATGCGAAAGTTGTTGGAACCCTTACGCGATAGGGTGTTCACAACTTCATGGATGATCTCTTGTTAGCCACAGAGACGTGGGGTGGGCACCTCACTCTGCTAACAGACGTTTTGGAACGGCTACGTCAGGCTGGATTGACGGCTCGCCCTCCCAAATGTCACCTTGGGTTCCGGACGTTGGACTATTTGGGACACACCCTGAGTCAAGGCACGCTGTCTCCAGAGAAGTCGAAGGTGGAGCAGCGAAACACTGCACTCACCACCACGAAAACTAAGGTGAGGTCATTCCTGGAATTGGCCGGGTATCACCGGAGGTATGTGGCCAATTTCAGTGCTATTGCGGGGCCGTTGTCTGACATTACCAGGAAACGGACCCCGAGTAAAGTTATTTGGACGAATGCGTGTGAGCACGCTTTCCTAACGCTGAAGGATAGGCTGACATCCGACGCTGTTGTCCGTCTTCCAGATCTGTCCAAAGACTCCATGCTCCGCACTGACGCGTGTGACACGGGCCTAGGGGCAGCACTACTGCAAGAGCACGAGGGATAGCTTTTTCCCGTCGGGTACGTCAGTCGGAAACTGTCTGCTGCCGAGAAGAACTACTCCGTATCGGAGAAGGAATGCCTCGGAGTCGTTTTTGGGATATCACGGGCGGACGTTCATATTGGAGACCGATCACCAACCCCTCGCGGATCTCACGCAGGCGAAATTGTTGAATGGACGCTTGTTGCGATGGTCCCTGTTCTTACAGCAGGACCAGATGCAGATCAGGTACTTGAAAGGAACCAAGAACGTGGGGGCCGATTTCATGAGCAGAAGCGCTAGCATAGATCGCTCAGTAGATAACCGTATATTGTGTGTATATTCGTGTCCGTAGTCAACGTGTAGCGTCGTTATGATTTTGTTTCTTTTATTGCGTGTTATAACGCACATTTGCAGTTGGAGCAATTTTGGGGGAATAAATACCAGATTGTATTCTCAAGCTTGGGAGTGTGTGTCACGTTTGCTAAGCCCAGCGATAAAGTCATGTATAAGCTATAATATTACTGCGGCGTTGTGTTTGATGTCTAAACATTGCCGAGGGGAGAGTGTTAATCTCTTACGCAAGGTTACACGATCGGCCGGAGACCCGGAATCTTGAATCGGCACAGGCGGTAGATCGCACCACTTCACACCTTTGTGTTACAACTTAGTCCCAAGATCAGAGGGAAGCCCGCGGAGTGAACGAGGCGTGTTCTTATCCGTCCCCACGTTGACAGACAGCGAGAGGGACATTGTGCGTTAAGTTTGATTAGATCGGTTCACAGCGACATCCAATCGGAATTGAGATAGAGGGTGTGATTACAATTTAGATCCGAATTATAACTTTCAGAACTCTAAGAAAAAAATTAGTTTCGTCTGGGAAGATTGCTGAGCTATAGGGTTACTTCAAGAGAGCCACTCGTAATTTGGCGGTAAAACGTAGAGGTTGATTCTAAGGAAAGACAAAGCTTCGAAAAGGAAGCCTTTTAGGGGACAGAGAACTTCCGATTCAGTTGAGTCCCGAGTCTCCAAGAGGTGGAGACGGAATTGAAACTAGCCGAACAGTCGAAGTCGGCAGAAGTCTAGTCGGTGGAGAGAAGGTGAATAGAAGGTGGAGGAGGACGAGGAAGAGGAGTGTGGAGACGAAAGTGGTGGAGGAGGAGAAGGAGTATAGAGAAGTCAAGGAGGAGGAGAAGGAGTTTGGAGAAAGTCGGGGAGGAAGAGGAGAAGGAATTGAGGAGGAATAGGAGAGAGAAGAATACCACATATGAGTAGAATACAAGGACAGGTGGAAATCGATCTCACACTGCTAATCAAGGGATGCAATAGGCTATTAAAGGGTCGAGCGGAAGGAATGTAATTGGATATTTGAAGTATTTGATTATTGAATTGTCATTGAATTTCAACCTTTTTGTATATTTAACCATTTTACCGTCGGCATTGCTGACAGGGGGCTCGGAGCTGTACATCTACATTTCACTAATTTAACTTCCAACCAAAATCGAGCCTAGGTGGGACTTCTACAATAGTGTAAATAAAATATTGTGAGCACCTCACGCCAACTATACGAACCCCCACATCCAGTCACATTACTTCTACTGTCCTTCTATCTAAAACTTAAATTCATGCTATCTGTGCCATTCATTTTATCTTTCACAGTAATAACCTCCGGATTTGTCTCAACATGCAGTAACCCCACACGTGTATCCCGGCCCACACAACATTATGCAGAGGCTGGGCCACACACGTGTATGTCGGCCCACACAAAGCTGTAAAGAGGCTGGGCATTGGGTTCGATCGCACACTACTACAGGACGGTGGGCGACTAAACCATGGGTTTGGTCAAAGTGCAGCTCCCTGCAGCAAATTATGATACATATACTATAAACCATTGCAATACAGAATTTGACTTCATCGTCTCAAAAGGTGGGCTAGATCGTGAAAAAAGGTGGACTACATCGTGAAGAAAGGTGGACTACATCGTGGAGAAAGGTGGGCTACATCGTGGAGAAAGGTGGACTAAGTCGTGAAGAAAGGTGTCCCGAATTGTCCTTATCGAATGAAATTATAGAGACTCAATGAGGGAATAATAAATTTATAAAGAGAATATAAAATAGATTGAACAACGTGAGCGGTTTTGAGAAAGAATGCGAAGTCAACAAATATTAAATGTAAAAATGTTTGAAACATTAGATAAAGTTTATCAAAGATAAGTAAAACCTACAACTATTTAAGTATGATTGGAATCACTGAATGCGTCAAATTTGATTTTGCCGAGTAAAGTTTGTAGTTTTCTGTTATCTTCATTTTCCAATCTTTTTTAAAATTCATGTGCATATGTACATAAAGCATCTACACAAATTACCTTGTTATCTGTGTACAGACCCCAATGTTTCATAGCTTAAACGAGAAAAACGCAATGAATTGTTTGATTAAAATCATTTTTTATGTGTACAAAATATAGCCATGACTAAGTTCTTACTGCTGGTGATGGGGGATTTATAGCTTTCAGTTATAATTAGCATGACCGAAACAAAAGGCATAAAGAAAAGCCGACGGGAAGCTATTGGATGTCGAAGTCTGAGTAAGAACGAGATAAGGAAAATTTATAGCATGGTGTGTGATGCACAGAACGAAATCTTCACGTAGGAAGTAAGATATAAAGTTTTCTTCGATACGATTATATTTTCATTGTCCTTACTACAAACATGCAAATGATTTTTATCTAAATTATTCATGTCCATGTTTATCACTATCTTTACGTATACCACTTGCATACAAAACAGAGGGTGCGTTTATGTCTATCGGGGGGGGGGGGGGGTTGGGTTAAAGAAGGATTGCCCGTTCCAGAATGTTTCATGAGCATATTGTAAATTAAGTACACAAAACTGACTTGATAATTCGATCTCAGTCAGATTCATGGCAGCAAATTAGCCTGCCAGTTATTTCAATCAGAATATATTACAAATTGAATAAAACAACCAATTCATGTACTTTGTATTTCATAGGTTATATTGCTATCAAATAGAATTGGCGCGTTAGACGAAAGTATTCAAAATCACACAGGATGAGGCTGTGTTACATCTGGATCCCTTACAGAGATACATGTGGTGATGCTTGCTTCCAGTTTAACACATTTCAAAAGATAATGTTTTACTGAAGCACAAACGTCAGTATTAAGTCTGTTTTCTTTGATAAATTGCAGACGAATTAAATAAATATCGCCGAAGCAAATCTGTCGAGCTCAATAATTTTCAATGGCAAATTCGTTCATAAAATCTATATATGTATATTTTCACATTATCAATTTGTATATTTCGATACTGAGTGACGCACGAGCAGTGAATATGAATTTAATTTTCTGAAACTTTGCTCTTTCATCGATGCCTTGAATTAATTTCAAATAATGTCGACATTTTCCATATTTTGCCCCATATTCAATACGGCCATGGTTAAGCCGATTTACCGACTTGTGATTAAAGTAAGTGTAGCATGACACTGATAATAATTGGTATGTTTTATTCTGTCACCGAGTAGGTCGCATACCTGATTATAGAACTGTGCAATAAACACTTCTGTTTTCAAAACATGATCCGAAATGTTTTAAAGTTAAAAACCACTAAATCGATGCTACTGCCACGAATATTCGTTGAAGGTAAGTGCTAAAACAACAAGGGGCCGCGAGTAGCCTAGTGGTCTAAAGCGCTCACCGTTACGGATCACCGCCATCTCACCTCTGTCTGCGTGGGTTCGAGTCTCGGGCCAGCCAATGTGGGTATGTGAGAAAGCTTCCCAGTAGCTCTCGTGGGTCGGTGGTTCTTTCCGGGGTGTTCCCTGGTTCTTCCTCCACCCTTAATACTGGCCGCCATGTATAGCCTATCTTGTGCTGAAAAATGGCGTTAAACCCTACAACAACAACAACTAAAACAACGAACATATAGATTGTAACATTGTCAGTAACTGAAATGACTATATTGTAACATTTGCCAGTAACTGAAATGATTATGTTGTAACATTGTCAGTAACTGAAATACTGAAATGATTACGTTGTAACGTTGTTAGTAATTGAAATGATTACGTTGTAACATTGTCAGTAACTGAAATTATTAGGTTGTAACATTGTCAGTAACTGAAATGATTATGCTGTAACATTGTCAGTAACTGAAATGATTATGCATCATCATATCAAATGTAAATCCAACCAATTCTTATCCGGAAATACAACACTTTCTACGCAGTCATTACACTAAAAAGCTCCTTCCGCACTCATGGAGATCAAAATTGATTACAACTAAAATACTTTATGAATAGTTGGGGATTTTTCTTCAAATAAAAAGACATCGAGAAGAATAAATACGTAAGATGGTACTTAATAGAATAACAATGGGAAATGTTTGTTAAAACCTTTCTTTGACCTACTAGAATCTGCCTTTTGACCTGTCAGAATTCGCATTTTGACATGCCACGAATCGCATTTTGACATGCCAGGAGTCGCATTTTGACCTGTCAGAATTCGCATTTTGACATGGCAGGAGTCGCATTTTGACATGCCACGAGTCGCATTTTGACATGCCAGGAGTAGCATTTTGACATGTTAGGAATAGCTTACTGAAGTGAATTAATAGACAGCATCGATGTTTTTAGGGTAATCTTTTTTTCATGTAATGTACTGAAAGTTACATTCCACTTTAAGGAAAAAGCCATTTTCTTTCATATTTGCGAATCAAAAACAGTTATTATCTCTGGACAAGGTCCTGATAGGCAAAAGATTGTACTTGACTTATTTCTGGATGAAATGAGAGCACAGAACCCATTAAGTGTGTTTCATCATGAATTTGATTCGATCATTAAGGTAATCATTACTGTGAGAGAAATAGCTGATAGTGCGCGTCAATCTTGATATTAACTTGTCCAACGAAGATTAATAAGACTATACTGACATATTGACCTCTGATTTGGTATGATATCGACCTCTGATTTATATGATATTGGCCCGTGATTTATATGATATTAGCCTCTGATTTGGTATGATATTGGCCTGTGATTTGTATGATGTTGACCTCTGATTTGTATGATATTGGCCTGTAACTTGTTATGATATGTTCCTGTGATTTGGTATGGCATGGGGCTGTGATTTAGTATGATATGTTCCTGTGATTTGGTATGATATTGGCCTGTGACTTGGTATGATATGTTCCTGTGATTTGGTACGACATGAGCCTGTGACTTGGTCTGATATTGGCCAGTGATTTGGTATGATATTGACCTGTGATTTGTAATGATATTAACCTCTGATTTGTATGATAATGGTTGTGACTTGGTATGATATGTGCCTGTGACTTGGTTTGATACTGAACTGTTATTTGGTATGATATGAGCCTGCTTTTAGTATATGGCCCTGTGATTTGGTATGATATGGATCTTTGATTTGGGACTATTTGGTTCTTTGATTTGGTATGATATGGTACTGTGATTTGGTATGATATGGGCCTGTGATTTAGTATGATATGGGCCTCTGAATTGGTATGATATTGACCTCTCATTTGGTTTAATATGGGCCTGTGATTTGGTGTGATATTGGCCAGTGCTTTGGTATGATGTTGACCTCTGATTTGTAAACTATTGGCCTGTGATTTGGTATAATATGTGCCTGTGATTTGGTATGATATGGTCCTAAGGTTTGGTATGATTTGGTTCTGTGACTTGGTATGATATTCACAAATGATTTGGTATGATATGGGCCTCTGATTTGGTATGGAAAATGAAGGTCCTACCCTACCCTTCATAAATTAACTGCTACGAAAGCTAAATTATAAGTATATCTTGCAAGGACATTTACTGGAAATATTTGTACTTGCATTGCGAGTCGTTCTCCTGCTACCGCTTAAAAAAATAACGTTACAACGTCGTGCTCATAAACAGAGACTATGTTGATGAGAGAAGACGAGTGTTGGTTCCAAACAACGATAATTTTGTCTTGTGCAGCTGTCAATGCTGTAGATTAATTTATTTTCATGGAAATCTATTTTTTGGTTTCAGAAGAAATAAAAAAAATGGCATTTTCGTAAGTACTTCAGTTTAAGCACTGGTGAAGGGGTCTTGTTGTTTTGCCAAAATGATTTCGTTTGTTGGGTCTAATTAAAGTCGTGGTTTGTAGTAAAAGCAAAATCAACGAAAATTTGTTCTCTACGAAATATAGTGACTTCACAGTATACTCATTAATCTCTTGATTTTTTTTAATGGTCCTTATTTATGAACATGCTGCATAGGAGTTGATACAACAAGATTATAAATCAATTAGGCTTCGATTATCTGGAAATATAAAATCAAATAGAAGTTATTTATAAACATAGCATGTGCTTGACAGGTGTTTCAATGTCAAAGAGAAAGAGTTACTAAGAAGTGACTTCATAACGGAACATGATTGGATTATAAATTTGTGTCAAGAAGGAGGACTTGGTTTTGGACTCATTGTGTTCGATTAATATTACTCAGCTTTCACGGGAATGCAGTGCGTAAAGTGTGAGCGTCAGAGTATATTAAAATCTACAATTCATATCAGTTTCATTGTATCGATATCAATAACATTTTATATATTCAAGGATAAGAAAATGCATAAATTAACATCACTTCTTCTAAATATATACAAGTTTTAGTTGCATTTAAAAGAAAATTAATTTATGAAAAGTCTTGATAGAAATGACAATGCAGAAAGCAATTTTAAACATGCTTCACATGTAAAACAAAATGACAATAGATTCTCCAATGGTGTTTACCACAATATTTAGCCACACATGCTGCATTAAAGCTTAAAATTAATTTTGTACATTAAGTTTTATCTCCGAACTCTGTGTCAAATTGTAAGTAGGTCTTTCATGAAAACAAGAAACTGCTGCAATTATATCCGTTACACATCTATCATCCGTTAATTATGACTTGTACAAATTTGATTTTGAGAGATCAAAAAACATCCCATCGAGTCGCATTACATTTGGTTAGGAAGGATTTACAATATTGCGAATATCATTTTGCTCTACCTTCAAAGTCGCAATTATTTTTGGCACTGTTGTTGCTATTAATCTGGTACAAAATGAGGCATAATAATAATAATAATAATAATAATAAAAGGACGCACTCATTGTTAGCTACAGACGTGCGGATGCAAATATGTGATACAGTCGTGTGTCCATAAGAAGAAAACTGTTGCTAAAATTCTTTTAGAACAAAATTCGAATTTTTAAATACCAACAAAATCAAACTGCATTGCATTAAACTGTTTTCAAACTGAATTTAATCATTTTGATTTAATAAAGTATTTTAAATACGCCTGATGGAGAATTCAGCTTAAATGTAAATCAACTTTATTGTAATTTATCTCCTCTAAAAATGTCAGAAACCGAAATAATGAATTATCCTTGTCTCGAATGTAGAGGCGCTGCAATCGCTTACGTCATACCCAAATCATCATTCAAGCGGCACATCAAAAGCAGATCACACCGTAGGCGCTGCATTCCCATTGGATACTAGCCATCGGCTGGTTATTAAAAAGCATGGGAGGTGGCAGGGATCTTCTCATTATTTTAATTAACATTTAGTTAATTGTACGTAATGATAAATAATAAACAGCATGGGATATATCATGGAACGTATCCGTATTTAATATACATTTAGTTAATTGTACGTAATGATAAATAATAAACAGCATGGGATATGTTATAGAACGTATCCGTATTTAATATACATTTAGTTAATTGTACGTAATGATAAATAATAAACAGCATGGGATATGTTATGGAACGTATCCGTATTTTAATTAGTAAATTGTACATAGTTAAGGTCAGAGGTCATTCGATCAAACCTGCAATTATAGTTAATATTCTTATTTACAAGGCCGACCATGACTTTCAAATATATACAATTTCATGCAGTTTCAAATGTAATTGGCATTCTAATACAAAATTATATTAACTTTCAGCACATTGCATTAATTCATGTCCTTTATAATAAAATTTGAATCTACAATTGTGAAGATAAATATAATCAATGTAGTCAATATGATTGTACTTGATGTTTTATTCCGTTATCTATGTAGTCGAAATTTTCTTTGATAGTTCCTTTTTTTAAATGTTCAAGTTCTAGGACAGCTCAGGTGGCCTAAGTGGTTATAGCGTCCGCCTCGGATACGGGAGGTGGCGATTTCGAACCCCGGCCGAGTCGTACCAAAACTTTATAATAAACAAAAAATGAATCTTACAAATGCGTATCCTGACGCTCGCATTAAGAGGTTAGTATTAGGACTGGTCGGCCTGCAGGCATCGTAGCGATATGACTCGAACTAATAAAGCTACGTTAAAAATCCGAAAATACAAATATACACTCTTCAAGTTGCTGTGGTATTATGTGCTCTTAATTTTAAAGAAAAACATGTGTCTTTTGGGTTTAAATGATAGAAAATATTTCATAATAGTTCATGCGTAGCAAATTTTAGTCACGCGAGGCCAGCTTTCAAATGTTAATATTTGAGGCTCTACACACGTTTCATGGCTTATAACAAAACTTATTGCGTATTCAAACAAGTTTTCTCACTCCCTTATAATTCTTAAGATGATTCAAGCGACAGGTTAAAGAATTTGCAACAAAATTAAATCCTTTAGAATTTCTGGAATATTGAATTAAATTAAAGACTTGGAAGCACCGTACGAATAACAGCACTAAGAGACATAAATATGAGAAATGCGCATTGCCAGTGGACATTATTAGGAGGCAGTAATTATTTACAATACCATTAGTGATCTGAAACCAATCTAGGAAATAAATATGTGATCCGACAATTTCCTTCCGGATATTGGAAAAGCTAGGTTCCCGACTATTTGAATGCAATTAGGATCAGTCCAAATGTATTGTAACTACCGCGAAATGTTCCGCCTCTTTTCAGTGCTGATGAATGATTTAACGGAACTAGATACCCATTTATTCTAAATGATAAACTACGGGGACCATATGTTAAGGTTATTTGTATGTAATTCATTTGTGCTTATCCAAATAAATGAAAAGACACGTTCCTGTGTCTCGGGTTTGGACAGAATTTGATTCCTGTGATATATAAAGACAGTTGTATATGCGACAATGTATTCGTACAGGTTCATATTTTTTCATACGCTGTTTTATACTTTAACAGCAGTAATACATACTGTATGTACTCGCTTATGGGTCGAGTCCAACTGCAAACTGCACAGGCCCAGATTTGCCGGAGCATTATGCGCCAGCAGATCTGGGTATGTGCAGTTTGTTATGGTTAATCAGTAGAATAAGCAAAATAGACCCTGATCTGCAGGCGCATTATGCTACCACAGATCAGGATCTTTGTGTTTGCATTTGCCTTACTTATAAGCGAGTAAAGACGGTAGTTATTTTTAAAATGCGCGACCATAATGGCTTCACATAATGTAAATCCAAATTCGGACTAATAAACATAATTGTATTAATATCACAACAGCTGACACTTTTCATACACAGGTAAGCTTTTTCTTGAGATGGAAAGGTATGATCCTCATTTGATCGGTTCCATCTACTATATTCCTGGTACGTTTGCTTTTTTTATATAATTATACTCCAAAAGTTATCGTTTTAATTTTAATAACTTGCGATTTTTATCAGTTTTACATATGTTGATTATTCGAGTTGAAGTTGCTTAAGTAGTGTGTAAAGTTTTAATCTTTCTATAGAGTAAAACTTCAAGTTTGGCTGTGATTTAGCGTTTGTTACACACTTGCGAAAGCAGCAAAAAAAAAATAAATAAAAAAAATAAAAGAAATAAAACAGAACCGACTGCTAGCCCTACAAAACCTACAAAAACAATAAAATTGGAATGACAGCTTTCATCCCATCGCACTGATTGATGTCCTCTGTAATTTAATGATTTTGTAATTCCTTCAATGAATAAATTATTCAAGCTCTGTATTATATGTTAGTTTACTTTTCCATTTCTCCACATTACATACACCTGAAATATTACTTGTAAAATCTTTGATTGGTACAACCTAAGTGAAAGTAAAAGAAGAACGAATTTATAAATTAATTTCATTGTGGGCTTTCTGATTTGCGATCTGAATTTTAATCATTCTTTGCGTCGTGTGATGGATGAAGATGTACAATTAATCATTTCTAGGTACCACAAGTTGTATCATTGTTATGTATAAATAAAATTGTATCGTTCCTTTGTACCAAACGACAACCAGTTGTAACAGTATGGCAGTGCTGTCCAACCTTTTTGACACCATGGGCCACTGAAAATGTTTTCTTTGAAGCCGAGGGCCTCAGCAGAAAACTTAAAAGTAGGCCACTGACTATTTTTTACATAAATGCACAAAAAATTGCCCGCGCGCTGAATGTTTGACAGCACTGCAGTATGGCAAAGATAGGAAATTACAGCGTTGTTGATGGGATAATCAATGTGATCTCTTAAAAGGAAATGACAGCGTTGTTGATGGGATAATCAATGTGATCTCTTAAAACATATCAAATTAATTAAATGTATTCTCCACGTAAATTTAGAATTGATAGTTCAACTGAAATTCAGACAAATTACAAAATGAGTAGAAATAGGTTTAAAAATGGGATTCACTTGAAAAACAAACGAGACATATAAGCGTAACGAGAAAAAGGAATTAATAGAATCAAGGTCAGATGTCTCAGAGTTTTTGAAGCTAATTAAAGAAACAAGTGTACTTAAGGACGTAATACCGACGCTATATCATGTACACAATGGCATAAATACATCAAATATCGACGCTATATCATGTACACAATGGTATGAATACATCAAATACTGACGCTATATCATGTACACAATGGCCCGACGCTATATCATGTACACAATGGCCCGACGCTATATCATATACACAATGGCATGAATACATCAAATCCTTGCTTATTCCTTCGGAAACTAATGATAAATTTGATCACATGATTGAAACTCCGTGCGATATTGAAAGTCATATTTCTGAAGCTGAAGATCTCAAAAGCATCTAAAATCTCAAATCAGGAAAGAAAGGATGGGCGGTACAAAATAGTAGCCTAAATTATAAAAACACACGAGTTCTAAGATACACGAGTTCTTATTTTATCAGATCTCTATGATACCGGACACTGCTCTAAAAGGTCTGGCGAAAGCATAATCTGCTCATTACACCAACAAGACTCTTCAGAAGACACCAACAATTAGAGACGTATCTCTCTCACTTATATTTTGAATAAAAACTTCTAAGAATTTTTTTTAAAAACTAACGTCTCATTCAGTGGTGACTAGCTAATAACAAAGCTAATGAAGATCCATCTGTATAATGCAGAGGCTTTCAAGCAATGGTTAGGAAATATTTAAGGTTTTATTGTTTTTTCATAGACTTTTTCCAAGGCTTTTGACTCAATCGGAGAAAAGTAAAGGTGTTTTTACTCATATTCAGACATTGTCCTAAAGACAATTTAATTCGGGGCCCCTAGTGGCCTAGTGGTCTAAAGCGCTTACCGTTCCGGATCACTTCCAACTCACCTCTGTCTGCGTGGGTTCGAGTCTCAGGCTCGGCTAACGTGTGTACGTGAGCAAGCTTGCCCATAGCTTCTCGTGGGTCGGTGGTTCTTCCCGGGGTTTTTGAGGGTTCTTCCTCCACCAGTTATACTGGCCGCCATGTATAGCCTATCTTGTGCTGAAAAATGGCGTTAAACCATACAACAGTTTAATTTAGGACTGAAATTCATCTGTATACAATCACATACAACATGTTACTATAATACATTTTATGACATCTTTAGGTCAGTTGTATATAACCAATGATTTACCTAACCATCTATTATTAGCCAGACACCGACACAGACATAATTTATTTTTAGAGAGAGAGGACGGCATAGTGTTATCACTCATAAACAGCATACATGTATGTTATGAGAAAAAAGTCAGACTGAAGAGGATTGCCATTTCGTTTAACAATGCCTATTTTTACAGGAATCATTGAAACACATACATGATTTCTTTAGCGACAAATCCCCATGTGAGACAGTGTTTATTCTTTAATGACGTTTAAGAATCCAGTCGTAATATCTCAACTTGCATAATTTTGTTTCAGTATTAGATAGAAGCAAGTGGAAATATGACTAGTTTATTAACATAAATAAATAACATAAACAAATAATAATTTTTCAATCAATATTTCTTCCACGAAAAATGATAACTATCTGACGTTATTTCGTTTCATCTTGATACACATTTCCAGTGTTGCTGTTTGATATTTTGTTTTTATTTTTTATTTTGTTATGAGTTAATTTTATTTTAATATAGTTCTTCACATTATTTACATATTATTATGTAACTGACGGTCTATGTTACGAGTAAACTATTGTCATTGCCATTTATCATTGACATTGTCATTGCTATTAATAATTGTCAAATAGTTAGCAATCCATCTAAAAACCAAGGTTTGCTTATGCCTGCAAAGAGTAGCTGTTATTTGAATCACGCTTTTAATTGTATATTATTTACAAGTTTGACATAGGAATGGAATGTGTCGCTATATTGCATTTCTAACCAGCAGTTATAGATCTCAGATTGTTTTTATTAATTATATTTAGTATCGTAGTTTAGAATGCTGCATTATATTTAATATAGAAGTGTTCATAATGCTGCATTCATTATATTTAATATTGTAATGTTCATATTAATGATTCAACAACGAAACCACAATATCATGCACATAATTTTGAATTCTGATTATGAAGATCAAGGGTTTTAATTTTAATATGATACCTCCTGACCTATTGGATTCAATTTGCGATTAGATGTATTATTAATTTAGTTTTTTTGGCATTGAATAGTTAGAAATAGAAACAACTTTAAACTTTTCTTCACGAACATCTTCCTTGATTTGCATATAGAGTCCATAATTGGAATTTAAAAAAACAGCAAGACTTTCCAGTTTTGACCCTGATCAACTCTCAGAATCCACCCGGAATGAAAAATTGTAAACATGAAAGGAAAAGCGTCACAATCACATATAACCGGACTTTTAGTCAGGAAAGGCAAAACGTCTTTATTTAGCAATTGAAAGAAATACCCACAGTTGCTTGGTCTAATCGGTAATAATAGGTTGGTACGCAAATTTCGCAGTAAAGATTGTGATGCCCTTAGGACCTAGCCAATACTCTGCAACATCGAATTATTTGCAAAAAGATGTTTTGTTACAAGTGAAGTTTACAAAAGTGGAATTTAATATTTAATGGGAAGTTAGTATGGAGCGTGGTACAAGTACTTCATAACTAGCGACATTTCATATATATATATATACACACACACACACACACACACACACGCGCGCGCGCGCGCACGTAATGGAGAATGTCGAGATTCTGGTGAGTTTCCTGATCCTTTTACATTCTTTATATTATTTCTTCATGGTTACGAAACTTACCTAATAGGTAATCTCCTTCACCAAGAATTACCGGTAACTAAGTCTGGTACATCTCAATGTTGACTTCACTCAAACAAAATGGAAACTACATTGTCGCGAACGCAGCAGAGTGTCTCTGGTGTGCAAAAAAGTAAACATCATCACAGCTTCTATTCTTCAGTGGCGTCACTGGGCTTTTGGGGGGGAGGGGGCGTGCGGGAGGTGAGGACCGGACCGTGACACCGTCAGAGGAGGTGACACCAAAATGAGTGTCTATAAAATTTTTGAATTTTTGTGCAGGAACGAGGTCCATGGGGTGACACCATGAGTTACTGCACATGACTCTCTATACAATTTTGGAATTTTTGTGCTGGAAGGGGTTCCATGGGGCTGACACCATGAGTAACTGCCCATGACTGTCTATAAAATTTTGGAATTTTTGTACAGGAAGGAGGTCCATGGGGGTGACACCATGAGTTATCGCACTGAGTGACACCAGCACTAGTGACCCCAATGCTATTTGTCAGTACAGGCGCATAAAATGTATATTCATGCTGACGAGAGAAACGCAAACTAAATAAAAGAAAACGACCTTGTATGTTGACTGGGTATTATAGTGGTCGGTAGGGGCTCTAAAATGAGAATGAGAACTACAAATTAGCCTAAAAAGGCCCGAGTGGACGAGTGATCTAAAGCGCTCGTCTTGACCGATAACTGCCATCTCACCTCATATCCGCGTGGGTTATTGTCTCGGGCTCGGCCAATGTGGATATGTGAGAAAGCTTACCAGTAGATTCCAGCAGGTCGTTGTTCTTATTTGGGGTTTTCCCGCGTTCCTCCTCTATCAGCGTTAAACTAACAACAACAACAACAACAACAAATTAGCCTGAAGTAAAGGGCCAGTTAACTGAATTTTATTTCTTACTGCTTTGTCGATTGTTGTAATTGTCTGTTGCCTTTTTGATTTTCTTAGTAGTAAAACAGTTTGAATGATGGAAATGTTTGAGGAGACTTTTGTTTGCTATTTTTTTCAGACACAGTGGTTATGTTTGAGCGCCTGACAAGAATCAATACAAATATCATAGAAGAGTATGCTATTTTTTCAGCCACCGTGGTTATGTTTGAGCGCCTGACAAGAATCAATATATATGATAGAAGAGTATGCTATTTTTTCAGACACCGTGGAAATGTGTTAGCGCCTGACAAGGATCAATTCATATCGTAGAAGTGTATGCTATTATTTTAGACACCGTGGTAATGTTTTAGAGCCTGAGAAGAATCAGTGTATATCATACTGCTATTTCAGACACCGTGGTAATGTTCAAGTGTCTGACAAGAATCAATGTATATCATAAACGTGTGGGTTATTTTTTCAAACAATGTGGTAACATTTGAGCGCCTGACAAGATTCGATTTATATCATACTGATTGCAGTTACTGCCAGATGTAGCGAAGTCGTACACAAAGAAAGAAAGCAGTTGTACAAAATAAACCATAGAGTGCTGGAAAAATACAAATTAACATTTATTCAATGATTAGCAGAGAGATAATCTAAATGTAATCATGATACATGCATATATCCACCATTTATCAAACCTACAAAGAAATAATGCATTTATTTTATACACTTGTATATATTAAATTTTTTTAAAAATTTATTTTAAGTCATTTGAAAACAATGAACATTCCTTTAATCAATGATCGATAATGGTAAGGTATGTAATGTATTCTAGAAATAATTTTACAAAATTCGGATAATAAATAAATTTAGACATGTTTATAAAAAAACAAAATTTCAATGTTGATCTTCTTACTGATAAATAAAATAAATTTTGACTTTTAATGCCCTCTCAATCAAAGTCGCTATTAGATAATCCAACGTTTTTCTCTTTTTTGAAATAGTCAAATTTTTTCCTCAATATGCCAAGGTGCTTTAAAATGCTATAAAAATACGCATTAACATATTTACAGATAACTAATTACAAAAGTACAGAAGACCAATATTGACAATAATAAACAATGTTATGACTAATGTGACGGAAATAAAATTATCATGGGTAATCGTTTTTCATTCGGCATACATTGCATTTTCTGCTTAATGTGTTGAGTAATCCACATAATATATGGTATGAACACATTATACTATATGCTTTCCCTGCCAATCCTCTGGAGTTCTGTTTACATGATTTTGATTCTTATGAAGCCCCGCCCACACTAATTTCATAAGAAAATATTTTCTTATGTATACAAAATTGTGAAATGTTTCAGACCTATTATGTCATGTAATAGTAAGATAAATCTCAAGTTTGGGCAGAATGAAAGCAGTAAATTTTGACTTAAAAATTATTGTATATTTCCTATATTTTGTTTCAATAAGCCATTCATATATGCTATCATACATTTTGTAACATTCAATAACCATTCTCTGTAACTCACGCTAGGTTTCGGTTTATTATTTTTATTATTATTATTATTAGTAGTAGTAGTAGTAGTAGTAGTAGTAGTAGTAGTATGGAGAAAAATTTCTACAACTATTCCAAATGACTGGATTGAGAATCGCCAACGGAAGATGTGGATCAGATAAAGGGATAGGGAAATTTACATGTATGCATGGCAATTCGGCCTCAACAATAGATTATGTCTTAGACGACGTATGTGTTTTAAAAAATATATCATCCTTAGGTATAGATGATAGATTGGAATCAATACACATGCCTATTGTATTTTCACTTGTCTACATGGGTAAACTAGAGCAAAAGGCTATAAGTGTCTCTGGGGGTAACGAAATAAATAAATACATATGAAACAAAGAAGAACGTCAATCGTTTATCCAAAATTGCAAAGATCTATTATCTCAAAATATGGACAAGATTTTAAATGATATAAACAATAACAAACTTAATGAATGTGTCTAAAGAATTACTTATATTTACCATGATGCAGCCAGCACAATGAAAACAATCATCAGAAAGCAAATTCTAGCTGTGACATCTCCAACAAGAATTGTTAAATGTCAGCCTTGGTTTGATACAGGTTGCACAAACGCCAAAAGCAAAGCCTTAAGATACCTTAAACAGTCTAGATTAAAACGTACAAGTGAATCACTTGAAGATTATAAATTTTATAGAAATATGTGTAAATCTCTTACAAGAAGCAAGCAAAAGCAATATGAATTAAAACAAAAAAGTAGTCTTTTATCTGCATTATATGCTAAAGATGCACAACTTTTCTGGCGCCTTGTAAAGAACCAAAGTACTGGTATGCAAAATAATATCACGACTGCAACTTGGTATGAATATTTTTCAGAATTATTTAATTTTTCCAATTCTGTTGACCAGATACAGGAAACTGAAAACATTCAAGTAATTCACGAGACTTTAGATAGAACAATCACTGAACAAGAGGTAGGCCCAGCATTGAGTAAACTAAAACATAACAAGCCTGGGGGAATAGATGCTTTATCCAGCGACTTCTTTATATGTACGAGCAACATAATTGCACCAGTATTAACAATATTATTTAATAAACTCTTAGATGTTTAATATTATCCAGAATATTGGTCAACGGCTATCATCATACCAATTTTGAAGAAAGGGGATGCAAATGTACCTTCCAGTTACAGAGGCATTAGTCTACTATCTGTATTAAGCAAAGTGTTTACATCGATTTTAAATTACAGAATAAATGAATGGGTGGAGGAAAACGAATTACTTGGCGAAGAGTAAGCAGGATTTAGAGCGGGGTATTCCACAGCAGATAATATATTTATATTATATACATTAATTTGTAAATATTTAAGAAAACTTACGGGTAGATTCTATGCAATATTTATTAACTATGAAAAAGCCTTTGATAAGATAGAGAGACGTTTACTGTACCAAAAGCTAGTTAGTGAAATTAGTGGAAAAATTTTAAGAATCATTAAGGCAATTTAAATTGATGCAAAAGCATGTGCTAAGTCCAACAGTCTTATTACCGATGTGTTTAATTGATCTTTGGGCATGCGACAAGGTTGTGTTTTATTGCCTTTACTCTTTTCTTTATTTTTGAATGATTTGAAACCCTTTTTAGCTGAACGAAACAGGGGAATGTCTATAGAAACCTTAGAACTATTTTCACTGTTGTATACAGACGATTTAATTGTCTTTGCTGACACTGCTCACCAGTTACAAAATATGCTCAATAGGTTGCATACATATTGCCTAAAGTGAAATTAAAGGTGAATATGGAAAAAAACAAAAACAAGAGTGGTTGTATTTCACAGAGGTGGCTATCTCAGAAGTTACGAAAAGTGGTACTATGGCCATACAGAGGTAACGACTGAATTATATTTTAAGTATTTAGGATGTATATTTTCTTTTTAAAAAAAAACTCCTGGTATATGCACATATTGAAAGTCTTTCAAAATTTGGCAGATTACCCGTAACTGGATTGCTTCATCGTCATTTGTCATTTTGTAAATATATCCTTGGTACATCTAAGTCTACTCAAAATGTATTCGTATATAACAAATTAGGAAGAATTAGTATGCATTGTATAAGATATAAACGTATTTTTTGAAATATTGGCTAAGAATTCTAAAAATGTCAGAAGACAGATATCCTAAACAATGCCACAATTTACGGTTAAGATGGGGAAAAAACTGTGATTGCTGGGCTAACTATGTTAAAAAGCTTCTATTTACATTTGGATTTGGCAATGTTTGGTGTAGTCAGGGCGTAAATGATGAAAATATATTTCTTAGATTGTTCAGCCAGAGATGTGGCGATATTTTTAGGCAAACGTTGCAGGATGGGATTAAGTCGATGGAAAGACTGCGTTTCGATAGGTCATTGGGAGTAGAATTTACTTGTCAAAAATATATAGAATTGTTGGGAGATAACGATCTTCGTTATATAATCACTATGCTTAGAGTGGGGAACTTGCCAATCAGATGTAATACCGGAAGATATGAAAGTATCTGCTATGAGGAACGATTGTGTCAAATTTCTAACGTTAACATCAAAAATGAATTCCATTTTATTACTGCTTGTCAGCTATATGGAGAAATACGAAGAAAATACTTACCCACCTTTGTATATAAAAATCCAACTTTAGAAAAATTTTGGTCCTTCTTACATAATGATACTAGTAAAATTTTGATGACTAATTTAGTGATGTTTACTATAAAAGCCTTAAAGATTAGAGAAACTGTTTTATCAACGACTCCTGCTACGCAAGACTTTAGATCAATATCACAAATCTTTCTCCACACAAGTTTAAGGGTTACCCTTAAATCCGTTTGTTTGATAACTGTGCAGTATACACTTGAATATAAAAGCAATAATTATTACTTTCATGTATGTTACTTCTTATAAATACGATGTTCTTTTGTTACGCACTATAACATCTTTTTGTACCGCATGATGTATGATTGTATCATGGGCCAGTGGCCTAAGCAGAGAATGGGGCCACCCTAGGGACAATGGGGGGTGGGTGACAATGTTAAATTGGGCCATAACCACTCTGGGGACAGTGTGACTTTTAACATTGTGGGCCACTTTAGGGACAAGGGGAATTGAACATAGGGAATGTAGAGTGACAAGGGAATGGGCTTCTCTAGGGACAATAGGAATGGAACAGGGGTGACTTCACGGTACTAGACACTGGCAACAATGTTGAAAGTGGCTGACCTCAATCGGGCGGATACTGGCAACAATATGGCAAGTGGCTGACCTGAATACGTGCTACTTCAGGTAGGAGACAAATACAACATAGACATATACATAGACATAGAAACATGTGTAGAGACATAGAGACAAACAAATACACAAATATGGCAAGAGAGAATAGTAATATTTTCTACGCAGTGGAGTGGTCCTGAAAAGGGCCTTTGGGTTTCTTCTTTTTCTTTTTTGTCTTCTAATTTCTGTCTTCTCGTCTTCTCCTCCACCAGTCTCTTATTTTCTTTACTACCTTTATCTTTATCTTCTCATCTTTTCTCCTCTTCTTCTTCCTTTACCTCTATCTCCTCTTTTTTCCTGTTTTCGTTTTCCTCTTCTTTCATTATTTTTTTCATTCCACAATCTCATTCTCTCTTTGTCCTCTATGTCTTTCTTTTCCTCCTTTTCCTTTTTAATCATCTCCCTTAATATATTCTTCCCTTTGTTCAAATTATTTATCTCCAACTTCAATCGGTGGGGACTATAGGCACCATGTTCCATCCTGACTAGCATTTCCTCTACTATGCCTAAAGTATCCACCTCCTCTTGCAATTTTATCATCTTGTCCAAATGGTTGCTTGCCATTTTTTATTCAATGTTGAATGGCGCTAATGATGAACGCTCTAATTTATATGTCTCAAGCACAGACGTGAATGAAAACATCCGTCTTACCAACTACCCATAGCACCTACCAACCGATTCACAGCGATGAGAGTGCTAACCTAAAATAATTTTTTAATACAGAACCACTATACTTTCTATCAATATATGGTTGGAGAAGGAAATTTTTTTATATACAAAACACACTATTACCTACAATCACAGCAAAGGAGTTAATGTTTATAGTCACACCACTCCACATCCACAAATATTATTTAGTTTAGGGACAATGTTTTTTGTTAAGGGAAAAAACAAACAAACAAAAGTACGCGCACGCATACAAACACAAACACACACACAAACGTACGCGCACTCATGCAAAGACAAATACACACACAAACAAACGTACGCGAACGCATACAAACACACATACACACATACAAACAAACGTACGCGCGCACACAAACACACACATTATATATTTGGCAACTTGATCAGTCTCTCTTTTCTAGAGTTTTGTTTAGCCCTGAGAAGGTCTGTTTCTTGAACTCCAAATACACTTGGTTAATAATGACATCTCCCAGGTCTGGCCCAACACGCGCAACGTCTACTCCAGTCGTTGCCCCAATTGATTTGTCTGGTTGGGAGCGCAGGGGGGGGGGGGGTGAGTGGCCTCATCATCCCAGTTTTCACTCTGAGGGATAGTGAAGACTTCCCTCTGTTTTCTATTCTACAGCCTGGGATAATGAGGTCTCCTGATCTCCTGCCGACGCTGCGGCTCCCACACTTACCACTGTCTCTCCAACTCCTCCTCCCAGTTTTCCAGCTGGGGGACAGCGGCTCTTGGTACCGGTGGTAGTGGTTGTGGCTATGGCTGACGTAGTGGCTGTGGAGGTGTCCTCGCCTCAGGCTTGACCTCACACAAAGGTCTAAGTATGAAGTGAGGCAGGATCCCTCTTTTCTTTTCATTCTCCTCTTCCTTCTTCTTTGTTTCCTCTTCTCTTCTATCCTGGCACTTTCTGCAATGGCCTCCATGGCCAGCTCGTCCAGGAGGCGCCGGGCATATTCCAGGTGCATCTGGAGTTCAAGTAGTTTGGTTAGTCTACTCATGTTGTCTCGTTGACGATGGGTAACCAGACTGACGAACGCTCAGATTTATATGTCTAAAGTACGAATGTGAAGGAAAGCATCCCCTTACAAAAAAGCTGACAATACCCATGTCATAACCAAAAAACATGAAACGCGCGGATCTGAAAGAAACACTCACCTTCACGTTTTTCATACATACTTTATTATCACTCCTACCTATAAAAACACACACAGACAAGACAGGAAACCAAGTGTTTATAGACACACTTCTATTTTTTTAATCTTCCAACACACAAAGAGAGACAAATATTTTTGGCAATTTGACTACTATCTCTTTTCTAGATTGTTGGGGTAGCCCTGAAAAGGGCTGGGTTTTTTTGTTGGGGTTACGGCAATCTCTTATCGTCTAAGATTGCGTCCCTGTCTGGCTGCAGGCTTCCCACAGGATAGGGTCTGCTTCTGTGGAAGGAGAAGGAGAACTCTTGTGTGTCCACGCGGCAGACCTTAAAACCTGTGTCTGGCTCCTGTTGTTGTTGCTTCTGCTACTGTTGCTGCTCTCTCTCTCTCTCTCTCTCTCTCTCTCTCTCTCTCTCTCTCTCTCTCTCTCTCTCTCTCTCTCTCTCTCTCTCTGCTGTTTCTGAAGTCTGTACTTCTCAGTCCATTCTTCTTGCTCCTTCTCGATTTCGTCAAACACCTTTTCTATCAGGTCTTGGGCCACTTTTAACATCCTGACATTTTCAATCTCATCAGGCTTGGGTATCAGGGTTTGCCTGACACGATGTAAATTCACGTGAACTTAGTTCAGTTTTGCTAGTCTTGAACACATCTTCATAGGTGGACGAGTCAACCATGGATGGTCAGACTGTTACGTTGTTTGAATTGGATTTAGGTCGCATTCGTCTACTAGCGCATGCGCGACCGGTTAATGCCTCCACGGTTAATGCCTCTCTTTTTCGAGAGGGACGGAATAGTGCCGCGTCCCCATCGCTTTAATGTACACATAGTGTACTAATTGATTTGTCCGTTTTCGGGACGTATTGTCCCACGGGACATGTAGTGAGTGGGAATAAACCCACACACACTCACTCATATGACTGGCACAAAATGTCTGGCAGTGGAAGGAAGGGTCGGTCTTTATAGGAGGAAGGTGCTGTACATCCGGGATCTTTTTAGCTCCCTTGTTTTTTGGAAAGAAATGATGTCGTCTTGACGTATTTATGATTTTTGAAAAACATTATTTGTACTGTTTGTAGCGGAAGTGTTGGTATAGTGGATTTACCTAAGATATTTTGTTTGGTATTTATTTAATGAGTTAATAATTAGGGAAACTTATTTTGAAACTAATGTTTTCCGCCTTGTGCGGGGTCCTGATGGCTGGGTTTAGCCACCTTATACATCTAATTTTGGGTCCTATATCCTAAATAACTAATTTAGATGCCACATTGTGCGACTGGTCCTGATGGCTTTGGGTTTTAGCCACCTTATAAAGCTAATTTGGGGTCTTACGCTATGCTTAATAAGTTAGTTAATCGAATCGTTGCCACATTGCGTAGCTGGTCCTGATGGCTGGGATTTAAGCCACCTTATAATATCTAAACTTAGTGAGTCAGTTTTGTTAGCTTATGTTTGAAATGATCCACTGTATCAAGACATGTAGACCGAAGAAAGAGGTTATTGTTAGTATGGATGCACTTATGTTAGGAGAAATTGCGGTGATTTGGCTGCCAACCACTTTGGGATACCTGTAATCGTATTGCATTGCCTAATGGATCACACTTTTAAAGCCGCCGGCAATGTCGTAGTGGGTAGTAGGTGCAGGTGTAGCATCGACCCACGCACAGGAAGGCACCACCCCTACTGGGTAATCAACCCTATTTCCCCCTTAGCATGTTTACGTAAAAGGCGTCTAACTGAATTCAGAGCAGCCTGTGTGGTAGCGGCACTAACTATATGATTAGATTTGGTTAAGGGATTTGTTTCAAGTTTATATTATTATTGAAACGGAAGGGGTGGGTGGGGAAGGTGATAAGAGTGAATAAATTATAAAATGTATATCTATTTAGAGAGAGATCTGTAATTCTACTGCATTGATAGAAGGATCACTTTTAGGGTACTGCCTACAGTGCCACAGAGGTACCGCCTGCCAGCATTACCAATTATATGATCCATTATGATAAGGTTGGAGAGTAGTTAAAGTATGACTTTGGGAGATATTGGGATAATATTACATTTTTCCTGCTTTATCTATCTCTTTGAGGAAGATTAGGATAGATTCGTTAGTTAGATTTGGGTTTGGGTTGTTCTGATATAGTAATTCAGGATAGGAGTAGGAAGAACCAATGATCTTAAGGGTACTGACTAGTTTTTCCCTTTGTTTTTTGTATCTAGGGCAGAACACGTGTTGCAGATCCTCAGTGTTGTGGCAATAGGGACAATTGGTTCCTCTCTCTTTATTGAGTTTGATGTATTTCCCCATACTGCCTGCTAGCAATGTTTTGCCAGTTTTAATCCTATTTATGACTCGTTGGTCGTGTTTATTGATTATTGTTGGGGCTCTGGTTTTGCGACATACTGTTTTGTTTTTTTTTATCGTACGACCTTTGGGGCATGAATCCCATTCAGTTTGCCATTTTGATGTGATTGTCTTGGATATCATGCTGTATATCTCTGGGATGCTATAGTCAATATGGGTGGGGTTTGGGTCGTTAAGTTTGGGTTTTGCCGCAAGTCGGCTATGTCATTTCCTAGTATGTTAATATGGGATGGCAACCACATGAAAATTCCACAATTTGTTCTTGTTTCTTCATGTTTTTAAGAAGCAATTTTGTTTCTTTTAGGAGTTTTTCTCGCCCCGTTGAGTTTACGGTTTCCAGGAAATTTAAAACGCTTAGTGAATCGCTAATTATTAGCGTTTGTGGAACCTTTGATTGTTTGCCAATTTTATTGCTTCAAATATGGACCAAACCTCTGCTGTGTATATAGAACTATTATCCGAGAGTCTGGTTCCTAATGCTTTATCTATTTCTGGGATAGTTATGGCTGCAGCAGTTCTGTCTGGGTTTTTTTATTTCGATCCATCTGTGTAGATTTTGACAAGTTCTTTATAGGAGTTGTCAATTATCGTTAGGATTTTGGATCTTATTTCTAGCGGTTGGTCTTGTTTGGAGCCAAACGTTGTTGCAGGAAGTTTATAATGGGCTTTTTGTATGTCCATGGGATGGGGTCTGGGTGTTGGAAGGTCTCCGCTTGAAGGCTATTAATGTTTAGTTCTTTTCTTAATGTGTGGATCTTTTTTCCTGAGGGTGAGTAAGGAACGAGTCTCTTACTGAACGGGATATTGCATCTGTTGATGATGTCTCTCGTAGGATGGGTTGGATCATGTACTGAGATTCTGGCTGCATATCTTAAGATCAGTTTTCCTCTTCTCAGAATGAGTGGTGTTTCACCTGTGAGGATCTGCAATTCTTCTTTAGAGGTGTTGTTTAGTGAACATGTACATATACATAACGCCTTGGATTGGATTATGTCTAGTCGTTTAAGGAGGGCTGGTTTGGCTGAGGCGTAGATCTTGCACCCATAGTCCAGTTTTGACATAATTAGGGCCCTAAAAAGCGTTTCGAGCGTGTCTTGATCGGCTCTCCATTTTAACCCTTTGATCTTTTTGAGAAGGTTTAGGTCACCATTACATTTACGGACTAGTTCGGTAATGTGATATTTCCATGTGAGGTGCTGATCAATGTACATACGCAAGAATTTGGCTATTTTCTCAAATATAATGGGTTCGCCTTGAATCTACGGGGGGGGGGGGCTATCATGCACTTGGAATTAGGGGAAAATAAAATTCCAGTTGTTTTCCCTTTTGATAGTTTAAATCCCCATTTGTCAGCCCATTTACCAATTTTTTGTTACATTGGTTTGTAAATCAACGATAAATTACTGGCTGGCTGGGTTACCCGCTTTTAATGTGCCACTTTCGTCTGCAAATTGTGATAAGTCGATTTTGCTAAGGTCGACAACATGTTCTAGGTCGTTGATCATAATGTTGAAAAGGGTTGGGTTTAATACATTTCCTTGAGGGGTATTGTTCTCTAATTCATGATTTTATGAATATTGGTCCCCTATTCTGGTTCTAATCAGTTTTCCTTTTAGAAAGTTTTGGATCCGCTTGTGCATGCGGCCATTAATCCCATAATGGTTCAACTTAGCGATAAGGCCATTGGTCCAAACTAGGTCAAAGGCTTTCTCAAGGTCAAGCAAAGTCGCTATGAGATGTCGATCGCATTTTTGTTTAGCGTTGAATGCTTGTTTAATGCGTGATTGGAGTCTCACTAGTTGGTCCAAGGTGGATCTTTTGTTTCGGAAACCACTTTGGTTTTTTGATATCAGTTTGTTACTTTCAAGGTGTTGTTTAAATCTGTTGTTGATTATTGTCTCCATCACCTTTTCATATAGTGTCAGTGAGTGCGATTGGTCTGTAGGATGATAATTCTGCTGGGTCTTTACCGGAAATGGGATTGGGATAAATATAGCTTGTTTCCATTTTGTCGGTGTCTGTCCTGTTTTCCAAGATTGATTTATCAGATCAAGAAGGATTCCTTCTATATAGGTGGGATATTTTTTAAATATTTCATATCCTAGATTATCCTCTTCAATGGAAAAATCAGCATTAAGTGGGGAATATTTGGGATCCAAGTCAGTGAAGAGATGAGGATATTTATGTTCTTCCGTTCTTTGGTGTGCTTGAAATTGAGCCGAATGATTGTTATTGCTGCTCATTCCGGCAAAATGTTTTGCCAGTTGATCAGCTTTATCTTTGTTGGTTGTAACACCTTTGATATTGGGCATGTTGTTAGCTTTATTGCCTGTCATGGTTTTTATATGTCTCCAGATTTGTTTGGAATTGCATTTTTTAGCTAAAGGGTGGAGCAGTATGTATGCCGTGATGTTTCCTTTTTGCTTTGCGGATAACAAACTTTGTTTGTTTTGCCTTGGATTTGTATTCCAGGTAATTTGTTGATTTACCAGTGTGCCGGAATTTGTTAAGGTCTTTCTTATTCTTTTTAATTATATTTTTGCAATCATCGTTCCACCATGGGATGGACGGTTTTGCAATTGATTTGTTCCCTTTTCCTGTTTTGGGGATGCCTTTTGTGGAAGCTGCATTTATGGCTTCTACGATGTTATTGTTATATGTGTCAATATCTTCATATTGTAATTGTTCTCTAGTTATACCGGAGAGTGAGGAGTTGAATATATGCCACTCGGCTTTATCCAGTCTCCATTTGGGAACTTTAGAGAAGGGGCGATTGGGTTGGTAAGCTTGATGGAAATGCGTATTGGAAAGTGGTAGCTTCCTAATGTGATTTCTCTGTTCACTTCCCAATTTATCAAGGTGGCTAAATTGGGAGTGCGGATCGTCAGATCAAGTGCATATAAAGAACCATCTTCTTGGCTAATCCTAGATTTTGTTCCGTCATTTAGTATTACTAAATTATTATTATATACCCATTCCTCAATCATTGAGCCTCGCTTATTGAGGCGAGTTCCTCCCCATCGTTTGCTATGTGCATTGAAGTCACCACAAATTATAAACTCATTTGCAGAACTGGATATCTGGTCATAGTTTAGGGGGGAAACAGTATATGTTTATCCGCGGTCGTAAATATTAAAAATTTCTGTTGTAAGTTGGCCAGTATGGATGAGTACAAGTGGTACTAAAGGGTCATAGGGTATCCTGAGTGAATCTGAGAGTTTGACTGTTGTCCGAAGGTTGTATTTGGGAGTGAATCACTGACAAAGATAGCCAGACCCCACCCACTTTGTTTTCGTTATCTCTCATAACTAATTTACTGGTTGAATAGCCGGGGATTTTCTGTAGGTATTTTTTGGTGGTCTGATGTAGCAGAGTTTCTTGAATACAAATGATATCTGGTTTGTGGTTGGTCTTATTAAGTTTGATCAGTAACTTAGGTTTGTTCATATTAAGTCCCCGACTATTCCATTGCCATATTATTCGATTGTTTTTCTTAGTTTTGTCCATTTTAATATTCATAAGTAAATTAATTGATTTTGTTCAGGGTATTCATTGGGTGGAAACAATGTGTTTTTCCAACAAATCCAGGAGAAGTTTGAAAAATGGGATGCATGGTATGTGGTTAGTTTGGGTGAGGGCTGTGATAAACACAAATAAGTCCTTTAAGTAATAAATTATAGTGGCATGTGTGAAGATTTCAAAGTTAGTTTGATTGTTTGTTACTGGCATCATTGTGTTCCCTGCATTGCTTGTACCATTGTTACTTGCATTGCTTAATGTTTTGTTATTTGTTTTGTGTGAGGGTTCATTTTTGGCAGCGCGCATACAGCCTGATGGGTGATCAGTGAGTTTGAACTAGGCATTGTGTGACCATTGGCATTGCCTTTTCTTGATGGGTGGGTGCTCCACTTGTTTACTGATCCTCTTTGAGGGTGGTGGGGGTGGCCCCCTTATCAGCTGATTTGTTGTAGGAGGTTTGTGTATTGGGTTATTTGGACAGGGGGGTACTGTTTCCTCTTTCTGCTGAGTATTTTGAAGCGGGGTAGTGCTTTGGCTCTTGAATAACTTACGTTTTGTTCCGTCATAAGCCGAATTGTTTCTTTTTCTTTCTTGGTATATGGACATTCGTCCGAGAAGGGATGATGGGTTTCATAACAGTTTGCACTTTTTGGCCCTGGTATGTGCACTTATTACTATGACTACCACCACAAGTGTCACATCTTTGCCTAAATTTACATTTGTTGGCGTGGTGTCCCCATGATTTGCAATTACTGCAAAAACGAGGCTTGTTGATGTACTCCTTAAGGGGATATGAGTAGCCATCAAAGAAGACCAGTAATGGGGGGATTGAGATAAACTCTAGCAAAATCACCGAGGATATAAGATCACGATTGATCCGCAGTCTATATGCACTGGAGATATCGGCTCCTTGGGTTATCAGCTCACGTGCGATCTCCGCGTTGCTTAGGGAGTTATACTTCACATTGAGCTTTAAGAATTTTTTATAGGCAACATTATGTTTGGTTGGGGTTTGTTTTGGTTAATCATGGTTTCTTCATCCTTAATGTTTATTATTTCTTGCTGCTGTTTATTCGGGATCCCTGTTTTTGGTTTCAATGCGTTGTGCCTTGTTATGTTTATTCTGGTTTGTTCGATGTGTTGGATCTCCATATATTTTGCCACCTGTTTAAGGGTGCTGCATCTCACTATTACATAGTGCGTTTTAGGCCTTATGATTTCAAAGGCAGCTGAGTGGATGTTAGTCAAGGCCGACGCAATACTTCTGGTGCTTAGGTTGATGGATTTGGAATTACCACAGGTGATGAAGAGTGCATGTTCTTTACTGTGGTGTTTTCTCTTATTCTGCGAAATGTTCCGTAGTTGTGGGTTCTTTTTTCCATCTTTTTATTTCTTCAATTGGTTTAGTTTCTTGAGGTTTGGATGTTGGTCGTTCCTGTGTAGGGACATGCATCTTTCGGTTCGGCTTCTTGCTATCTTCTATCTTTGTCGTTTTAACTTTCGATATTCCGTTGGCAGGTGTTATCCCTTCTCCTGGATATACTTTTTGTTCAGTGGGTATTTCCTTTCTAGGAGGAGATAAGGCATGCATGAGAAAGCTAATTTCTTCATCTTCTGCTTCGAATAGATCTTTGGTTCTAATTTCCTTTGAAGGTCCTGGCGTTTGACTAAGGTGTATTACCTTTGTAGAGGTATTTGCCTTGGTTTTTGCCTTGTTATTTGCCTTGGAATTTTTATTGGGATTCTTGGGGGTTTGAATTAATGGTTTTTGTGGTAAGGACGCCTCTTGTTTTGTCTTGTTCCCCTTGCCATGGTTAGTTTTGGTAGTGGATAGACTTGGATCGTCTTCCACAGTATTTGCTTGTTGGGTTTAGCATAGGGGTAAATGAAGGGTTGGGGATGTGTGCGAAGAGGGTAATGGGGATATGCATTGAGGTGGGTATGGGATTGGGGATTGGATGAATATGAAGGAGTAAAAAATTTGGGGCTTTAAAGCATTAAAGCCTCCTTAATTGATTTGGCGTTCGTTAACTAGGGAATGACCTCCCACGGTGTTATTGCCCAGTGTGGACGGATAGATGGAACGTTAACAGATAACTGAGCAAGGCTATTGAAAGAAATAAACAACTACGAGCCCCCTTTACCAATAAATAAAAATAAATTTAATCAATTAATACATAACCAAAATTTCACTTTTCAATCCAACAGATTTACATTGATAGAATTTAGTCGCAGTGTTCAATTTACATCATGTTACGAGTGGTGAATTAGAGAGTACAATTCCACGCTTGACAGCATCACCTGACGTCTCTCTCCTCTTGTCTTGTTTTCCACGTCTAATGCGTGCACTTTGGTCCCCTTTCTGACCCCTGATTATTCCGACCTCTCTTAGATGCGGATTTCCCTCTGACTCATCGGGTTTTCCTTTTTCTTTTCTTCCTTCCTTCCTTCCTTGCTTCCCTTCTTCTTTCTTCCTTCTCCCTTCCTTCCATTCTCGGTAGAGTATAAAACCGTTTCCTTGAATATAGAGTATGCCTCATGCTAGACAAGTTTCAACACTTATCTCTATACATGCATACATACAAACTCTCTTTGTTCGTATTCGGATTAGCGATTCATACTGCATAAATTCTAACATAATGTGATCTTATATATCAACTCTCTTTGTTCGTATTCAGATTAGCGGTTCACACTGCATAAATTCTGACATAATGTGATCTTAACAAATAACTGTCCTTACAGATTTCTGTATTTCCGTAAGGTACACCGCTATATTTAGTACAAATGACCTTAGCTCGAAGTTCATTGCTCTCGCCGCACGGCAATTGATTAATAATTACCACGTGCTCTCTACAGACAAATGCGGCCGTATATACCAGCATACATTACTAAACGTCTTATTTACATTTGACTAGTCAATTCTGTCCAATGAGATAAATGTTCAGTTACTTATGGCATAATATCCACTAAATCTAGCTACAGTAACCAATAACCTGCAAGATCATTTAAGCATTAAAAAATCATATATAAATATACAATTGTCATTAACTCACAATAACAATATCATCCTACACAGGAAATCAATTCATATGTCATAAGATTTGATTACATGCAATCCGTCAATTCTATCCATGAACTAAACTGTAAAATTAAAGAATTAAATTGCATAACACTTTAACATATCAACAGAGTCCTACGAAATGAATACACAATACATGCGTGAATCACAAGCATATCAACACATTTGCATAAAACCAAACAAATGAAGTAGAATATTATATGGAAACTAAAATTGCGCACCTTAATGCTGTTTCTTTCCACACAAAACGTGCGTCCTAGCACTGTAGCCTGTCTTCTTTTTTAAGACAGCTATCTGGCCTTTCTACGAGAGAAAACACTATTCTCAAGTTTCCCAAGGAGTCGGACCTTTTGTCTTCTCACAAGGCAAGAGTCGAACTAAAGAATTCTGAACAAGTGGTACCTTTAATTCACAGTCTCCCAAAGTGTACGCCTTAATTTTTACTGACCAATCGGAAGTAACTGTTCCTAAAATTCTCCCCAAATAATCATGTCTTTCATCAGATTTCACCAGCCTAAAATATGCTGCAATTAGTTTTCCTTTGAAGATCAATTATTTGACATAAAGTCTTCTTCCAACCGATACGGTCGGTAATTCTATGTACTCTGTGTGACTATACCGTTACGATGACTCGGTCAATTCCACTGAAGCTTAAACGTACCCTTTTATGTTTCAGAGATGAAATAAGTAAAATATCAATGAACTTTCTCAAGACCTTTCTGGCTTGACTATAATAACTTCAAAGCACAATTTATTCAACCTTAAGTTTCAATAAGTCTTCAAAATCCGCCACATTACAGTGGGTCAGGCTTTGAATAAGGGATGGGTGATTCAGTTGAGTGAGTAAGTGAAGATGGTAATTTTGGGCTTTCAATTGGGTTTGGAAATGTTTTTCCCTCTCCCGCTGGACTTGCTATCCTAATATCCGACAAGGAAGAAGTGATACGCTCTGGAACAGCCCCTTCTATGGATGCCATTGTATTATAGTCAAAATTTGTATGGGGCTTTTCCTGTTAGGGGATAGGTTTAGAGTATCTAGGCTGCTTAAATTTATCATGGGTGTTTGGGTTGTGGTGTTTGCTGGTTTACTCATGTTGTTTCTTATTCCTGAAGTACTTTGTAAAAGAGGGGGGATCAGAAGGGTTTTGTTAGTCCGTTCTGATTCCAGAGGCTTTCCTTGTCCTGAAAATGAAACTGAAGGATCGTCCCTTGTTATGTTTGAAATCATGTCCAATGGACGTTGTATAAGTACACATGAAGTGGGGCTAGATCAAAAATGCCCCATTAGGGTTTAGAAGGTGAGAGGGCTGCTGGATTTGGCATTCGAGACTGCTTTGACACTATCACCATTGCTTCATTTAAGTTGTGTGCGGCATGTGAATTTGCTGGGGAATTGCTTATGGAATTATCGTATTTGTTTGACAAAGTTAGGATGTTATTTGTTTTCCTAACGTTATGTCTAATTGAATTCATCTTGACTTGGGACCCAGTTACTCGTGACATTTTGGAAAAAAGGTGCCAAAATTTGAATAGATAAAATAGGTCAGGAGTTTGAATTGTCTAATTGTTAACTACTAATTTTGATAAATATTAAGTTTAGATATGCACCAATAATTTTAGGTTGTAAAGTAGTCAAAAGATATATTACTAATATTACTAAATGTTGAGGGTCTTAGTAGTTGGATTGGGGTGGGGTAGTTTTTAATGGTCAAAAGTAAGAGAGAAAGTGAAATATTTCCAAACAGCACAAACAGTTACCCGAAGGTTTAATGCCGAATTAATAAATAGTACCTTTGGATTTCCCTTCCCTAATTGAAGAGGTGATAGCGTATGCTGGCCTCCAGCTGGGCGGGCTGCTGGGCGAGCTGCTAGACCTCCGCGCTGGTCGAACTGGTTGGCGGGCTGCTAGTCCTCTTCTGCAGGTCGAACTGCTTGGCGGGCTGCAGTCGTCTAGGCGGGCTTGAATATCTGATGATTTGGACTCGGCGGTTAGAAATACACTGTATGCTCCAACATATAACTTGTGTGGATACGAACACTTCTTAAGATTCCGTACCATATGTCTGTCTTGCTCTAACGGCGATCAATGACTGTGATGGTCAGACTGTCTGGTCTGGTCAGGGAATGCCTCGTATCCATGTAATGCAGACAAGTAATAGGCAGCTTCCAAAGTTGGTAGAGAGGTTATTCTTGAAAGGGTAGATGGTAGAACTGGGAGAGAATCCTTACTCCATAGTGCCATTGTGCAGGTCTTGGCTTACGGGTGTGTAGAGTTCTCCAGGCAAGGTATTTCACGTCATCAAGCGCTGCTCATAACCCCATGGCCTTGAGCCTTTTCCTATCGGGGTCATTATCCTCCTCCTCCTCCATCTCTGCTTCTAGTTCTCCCTCATCTTCTTCGTCTTCTATTTCTTCAGTATCTTGCTCTTCCCGACTTTTATCATTAGAGGAAGACGACATTTCCAACTCTGCTTCAACTGTGTCATGGTCAATTTGCTGCCATTTGGTTGTGTGAGAATAGGCTGCTACACTCGCAAATTTCTCCTTTATTTGTTCTTGTTGATATGCCGGTGCGTGGTCCAGTTTTGCCTGGGCAGTCAAGGCCTTAGCCTGGGCACCAAGTAGTTCTTGTACTCCTTTACCTGGTACAGTTACTGCAATTGGCTTGGTCGGCTGGTGGGGATTGTTTTCTTCGGTGGGCCGCTCACTGACTGGGTCTGCACTAATTGATCCCGCTGTAGGTGCTTATTCCTGCTTTTACGACTCCTGGGCCTATTTCTTGCTTCTACTTTGTTTTCCCGTATTAAGAGCAGTGTAGTTATATTCTGCTGTCCTCTTAAACTCCAGTAGGAGGCAATTAAAAGGCCAAGACAAGATACTGAAACGAAGACAGACAAGACAAGAGTTTTTGCACTTTTTATTTCTGGACACGTTTATTTTTAAAAAACCATTTCAAAATGGAACATAAAAGACAAAAAAATACATAAAAGCTAAATGGTTAAGTACATCGATAAAAATACACATCAAAACGATCAAAGTGGAATATACACAAGTCACAGTATAGCATTATTTTGGTGACAAAGGTGTGGTGTTTTAGTGACAGCAGTTTGTAATGTTCTTAGAGGCTCTACACTTGGCACAGTAACACAGGGGTCCTCCCGGAATGTACAGATCGTACCGAACCCACAAGAAATCGGCTGGTAAACGAAATCCCAGAAATCAAGTCACTAAGATATACACTTCGCGACGACCCAAATTCATTGGATACAGTACTCGTATAAAGAGTTGATAATCCACTACAGTCTGAATACTGTCATTGACTTCCTTCCATGGAATCTGTTGTATCACGAGTGATATAGGTCGTGGCATGGTAGCCAGTTTTTAATACCCTCTTTTGTTGATGGTAATACACGTACGTTTTGAACAGAAGCGGTTTTATTTCAGTACCGTACCAAAATTGTTTAGTCTGTAACTCACATACCAGACGTCACACAGAAGTTTCCTCTTGAACCAAGATTTGTTCGTGTAAAAGAATTTGGTAATCCTCTAACTCTTCCGTTGGAATTCGGTGTACTATGGTAACCTTTTAAGCAGAATGAGTGGCATCCAAAACTTTATGAATCTCACGTGATTCATCAATGTCTGACCAATGGAACACTTTGAAATGAATCAGTCCTCTTATACCATTCAAGTACTAGTGGTTCTAACATCGGTGACGTAAAGGATGCAATTGTTCTTTGCGTTGGACTTGTACTTTGACAAACTCTCTCAGTTCCAGAGGTAGATTCTGAAAGTACTCTTCTAAACTAGTCATTGACATGAATGTCTTTCTTTTGTCGGAGGTAATAAATGTATTTTTGCACAGAACTGATCGTACTCATTTAGCGAATCCAAATTGTTTAGTCACTAGTTCACACATCACACGTCGCAGAGACGTTCCTCTTGAAGCAAGATTAGTCCGTGTAAAAGATTTTGGTAATCCTCTAACTCTTCCTCTAGAATTCGATGTAGTATGCCTAGTCTGTAAGAAGTAGGCTGAGTACCAACCAAAGGCTTCTCGTCCTCGTCCAGTTGAACAATGTCTGACCACTGGAACGCTTTCACATGAATCAGTTCTCTTATAGCATTTAGGTACCAGTGGTTCAAACATTGGTGACGTAGTGGATGAAATTGTTCTTTGCACTGGACTTGTATTTTGACAAACTCTCGATAAATGCGTTCTCTCAACTCCACAGGCAAACCACAAATAATCTCTTGTAAAGTATCCATCCAGAGTTTACTAGGGTCCCACTAAAGGTAGGTAGTGACAGTGCGGAAACCATCGAGCATGTTCCAGGTAAGCGGAATCTTTCTGCTCCCACTGGTGAAGTAACACACCACAACTGAAGCACTTGACTTTATCGCCTTCGCCCAAGTAGATAGATCCGGCTCAGGGTAATTCTTTGGGGGTAGGTCCCCCCAGATATTTAGGCCACTTTCCTTTGAACGTTTGAAATCGACTTTCAAAGTCGCAGTATTCAGGCAAACGCACAGGGAACAAATATTCTTCTTTCACATGTTCATTGCGATGAGGGTACGGTGAAATCCTTTGTAGTTTGCTCAGGGTTGGATGACATCCGTAGGGTGGTAGTCACATGGTTTCACGTGGAGGATGACATCGACAATAAAAACCAGTAAAGAGTCGTACCCGTCAGGTTTGACACGTACAGCATCACTTTCCATGGTAGGTATTGTAGTAGTAGTAGTCATAGCAAAGTTCCAATGATGTGGTACTGAATCGCTGAAGACATAGCGTACGGCATCCCTGCTATCGCAAGGCACAGCATCGCACTCCACTTAAGAATCACCGAACTTGAATGGTGTTGTCTGTTTAAAAGTATTCATCTTTTTCGCTTGGCAATGGTAGTCACAATGAACTACCGGTCTTGGACGTTTTCCCTTTATATACTGAATCCGCACTCCTTTCTGGTACACGATTTGATACACTTTTTCCAAAGGTCGTCTGACGATTTGGTGTGTGGCTAAACGTACAATCTTGTGCGGGTCGCAGATGGTCCCTTTAAAATCTCGATCCTCTCCAGACTTCAAGGCTTCTTTCAATACCCCAAAGTTCACCACTTGACTGGTGTGATAATTGAGAGCCTGTCCTTTCACTTTACACTTGGTGTGCACTTCTCCTTGTTTGTCCCGGTATTCGTAGCCGTAATTTTTAGGACCGCCACTAGCAAAACTTAGAATCTTGTCGTCGGGGTTCTCGTCCGTCCAGGCTCCTAAACGGTCTCCTTCGATGTCAGGGTGCCGGTGACCCAGACGATCGATGTAGATGCAATGTCCGTGTCAAAATACAACACACGATCTCCTAACATTTCTCAGGCTTCGTACAATTTTAAGCGAGCATGGGCTGTCACGTAGGCCGCAATGATGACATTTCCAAATTCGTCGGCTTCTACAAACTCCAGTTCTTCTTCGTAATTGACTAGGATCACGTCCTCACGAAGGACTTCCACGTGTTTCATGTATTTGGATCGGATAAATACTCCGTCTTGGGTAAACACGGTCGTTGTGCCATTTTGCCCCACGAGCAATTTAACATCACTTTGGAAAATGATCGCCATCCTTCGTTTTTCTCTACGTGGTCTAAAAGTGATGCCTTCAACATCCAAGTCCTTCTCTTTGAATTTATTTGATCTTCGGGAGTGTGGCACCAGGAAGAATAGCCGCTGGCTTCTTCTTTCAGTTTCAAAAAGACATCCACGGAGTCTGCGAAAATGCCTTTCTGACTCTCGTCACCCTTATGGTACTGTTCTGTCTTGAGAAAGTGGTAAATTTGGTACACTTCTAACAGTTGGTATCCCAAGTATCCAGTTGGTATCCCAGGTCCAGAGCTTTAAACAATTCTACGGTGACCCACGTTCCTGTCAAGGAACTTTCTTCCTTGGTGTGCTGACATGGTTGGTCTTGGTTGCACGTTTCGGCACATGTGCGAGACAAAGGAAACATCGGTTTTCCTTGGCAGTGGTGAGGTAAAACGGGATGGTACAACTCCGTGGGAGGCAAGACTTTGCACCTAATTAATCCTTCGTAGTGTCGAATGTTGTCCAGGTCGATGTGTTCCGTCAGCAATTGTGGGTACCCTGCGAGAAAATGACAATATTTGCACACTTAAGTAAACAGCAAACACACGTCCAAGCATTTGATTTCTTCTCCTTTCTCCTCGTCGGCGTGCTACAGCAAACAGGTGGCATTCGTCCGTCCTCCGTACAAACTGTTCCGCGGGTTCAGAGGGTCCACTTTCCACGATTCTTCTAAACTCGGGATCGGTTTTCAAACGGTGATCGTACTTGTGTTCCCATATTTCCACCACTTGGTATCCTTGTATTCTAACTTCAGGCGCCGCTGACAAGTGGCCTAGTACAAGTCTTCCATGGTACGTTGTAAAAACTGATTTTTAGTGTACCGTTGAGGGTAGCAGTTGGGACATCCGTGAAACAAGCAACCGTACACGATCTTAGGGTTTTCAAAGTCACAGCCTTCAACCGAATACATTCCGATGGTCATTTCGACTCCTCCGTTTCGAACGTGTTGGATTCATTTGTCTTCCTATTCGCACAAGTAATGTAGCTAGCGTAGGCTTTGACCGGGTATTGACGTTTGACAAAATTGGTCGTTTGAGGGCTTATGACAGCCAGAGTATTTTCAGGCATGAATCGTTTGCAACACACTAAGGAACACGCTTTGGCAATGATGCAGGCTTCTTTCGAAGGATCTATCCCTCCGTGCTCCATGAACAGTTCTCGAAATTTTCCATAGCACGTCGTCAAATGTCCACGTCGGAACTACAATACTTTAACATTTCTTCCTGAAATTCGAAGGGGTCCGAGGCGTGAGAGTGGTACCAAGCGCAGGAAGCTTCTCGTTGTTCGGTGCGCATATTGTCGGGGTCGTAGTAGTGAGCATCAGGCAAATGGGATAGAACGGCGTGTTAATTGGCTTCGGTATTGAAAACGTGCGGAAATAGCCTTTGGCCATTTCTGTCATTCAAACGTTTTAGGTATTCTGCTCAAAGGCATGGCCAAATAACTCATCGAATCTTTAAACTGCACTTGTCCCATTTGCATGGAAATAATATTGGCTCCGTTTAAAGTGACTTTTGAACGTTCGGTGCTTTGTTCCGTATAGTATTTCAGAAGAAACTGTCCATTGTATCCGAGAAATTGTGAGCCATCATCGTGACATATCGATGACAATTTCCATAATGTTCGATGTCCTCTTGGCTCCACGTCTCGTCGATGGGGTTTGAGATCCATTGGGTGAAATCGACCAGCGTGTTCAGTCCTCGAAAGATTTTTTCACGTCCTCCAGAAATTTTGCTACAGTGCAGGCAATGACTAAAGATAGGTTTTTCGATGTTTTTCTCGCATGCTCGATGAGCCACGTAGAAATTTGGAATGTTAATGCCAGTCTCTTGCATGCATTCGAAATCGAGAAACATGAAATTCTCTTTCTTCTTCTGGTCATCTTCCTCTTCCTCCTGTTGGGGTTGGTATTTTTGAATGTAGCATTCGTGTTCCAAGTGCACGATTTGGTGACGATTGTGACATCTTTCTTTCCTGAACATGTGTGCCTAGGCACTATTGTCCACAAGTAGGGCATACTCTTATGAGTTGACAAGCACTTTTCTGCTGTGAACCTTGCGTCTTCAGATATTGTTTGTAACAGGCATGGCTGACAAAAGTGCGCCGACAAGTTAGACAATGGACCCATTGTTTTCCTTCGTCAAGGCAGGGTTAAGAGGCCAAACATCCCTCACATTTCGATCCACAATGCTTGTGTTGTTATAGCCATAGTCACATTTCTCACAATAATATCTGTATCTCAGGAATCCGGTGATACTGGTAATGGCATCAAAATGTTCATCGTGATGGTAGACGTTAATGTATTTTCCGTCATTGAAATTTTTTTCCTCGAAACAACAGAGGTCCGCGAACTTCTTAAGAGTATACTTATAAGGTGTAGCTTGGAGCTAAGACGTCTTGCAATTTTGGCATTTCAGGAATGCCACAGAGTGTGTCTTTGGACAGGCCGGCTTGTTGTAACAAGAGTTCTGCTTCTCTCTGTTGCTTGGCTTGGTTCGATTTTCGAATGTTGTCACAGGCTCTTTTCCATTCTGGCGTGTCATTCTTGTCGGCATACATTCGTCCCACCACATCTTGTCTTGAGGGTTGTTAATCTCTTCGAGACTCGTTTTGGTGCAACGAAAGTCGTCCACCAATAACACCGTTTTGCGTCCCGTCCCGTTGGGAAGAGAAAAGTGGGCCATGTACAGTGTTGCTTTTCTATCGGTGATATGAAACTTGTCGTTGGATTGCTGTACGTGTTGAATCTTGTCGATGACTTTAGAAGGTGTCAAATCTGATGGCCGGCTAAACTCGATCCAAACGGGGGTCTTCAGACTGTCGTGATAAATGGAAAGTGTCAAGCGATCGTCTTCTTTGGCTTCACATTGCCGTTTCAGTGTTGTTAACAAAAAATACCACACATCGGTGATGAACTCTTCTGCTTTCATTAAACTTCACCGTGTACGTGTAGGCCGTGGTTCTAAATTTTCTAAAGGAACATTTACCCGTCTCTCAAATGTGGTAGTAGTTTTCAGAGGTTAATGGTGGTGGACTTTGGTTTGGTGTAGACTCTTTGGGCCTGGATTCGGGCTCACTCATGTCATCTTCGAAATCGCTGTCATGGATTTGAGCCAAAACTTCAGCTACTGTGCGAGGCGATAGGTCACGTTTCTGCCTCTTACTTTCTTCTCCTTTCTTCACCAAATGATGCGATCGTTTCATCTTAAGTGCAAAAAGTCAAATGAGTACATTTTAAACGCCATGAGTCCCTATATATTCATGTCAGACCAGTGTATATATAAAGGGCCAGTGCCTTCCCTCCCAGTATTCATTTCACTCTCAAGCCGGCCAGAACGATGGAAGAACCCACACAGATCGAACTTCTGATCAGAGCTTTGCAAGGTGTCATACAAATGTTTTCTTCAGAGAAGCCGACGGACTACTCCCATTTCTTTCGAGATGAAAGTCAAGATACTTACTATGTCTATCAGAAGAAAGGGCATAGGTTTTCAGAATGTCCACAACGTCAAAAAAGCAAGACAAGCGTCAGAAGAGACAAAAGTCAATATACCTGTTATCATTGTCAAAAGAAAGGACATTGGTCTTCAGCCTGCCCTAAGAATTAACAGGAGCAAGAGGGAGACAGGGGTTCCGAACAGAAAGAAGAGGTACCCTCCGAAAAGGAAGACCCCAGACACGTCCAGAAAGAGAAGAAAAGAAGAAGAGAAGAAAGTGAGGAAGAAGAGGAGGAAAAACCTGTGACAGTGAAGAAATTAAAAAAGGAGAGAGCGAAACAAGACAAAGAAGAAAAAAATGAACTTTCCAAAGTCATGTGTTGTGAATTGAATTGTATATGTGTACCAGAAAATATACCAGAAAGAAAAACGTAAGTGTCTCTTGGTTTTGATTTTTAGAATAAGGGCCTACACTCACACAAGTCCATTATGGGAAAAAAGGATTTTGAGTTTTAATTGATTTTGGCAAACATTGGATAGTCTCTTTTCGAAAGAGGTGGGTAGCCAAACTCAGGAACGGGAAGTAATGAGCTTTAACTGCCTTATCCCTTTGCCACGGCCAAGGCCTACTTCTGGACCTGCTCCTGTCGATGATTTGGTAGAGTTCACTAGTGTTGGTATCTCAGGTGTAGTAGGTGTGTGGACGGGGTTGGACTGTTTGGCTCGGGAAGGTCTTTTTCTCTTGAATCGTATTAAAGAAGTCTGATACAGTTGTTTCAGACTCCTTAACACTGCACCTAGACCTTGTTTCTTCTCTGCTTCTGCTTCTTCTTCTTCCTGTCGTTTTCTTCTCTGCCTCTTCTTCTTCTCGCTGTTGCTGTTGAATAAGAAAAGCTTCCTTGCTTCTTTCTGCTGTTGCAAAAACTTCTCCAATTCTTCTTTGTTTCTGTTTAAAATCCTCGACGTACGGTAAAGATGGAGAAGGTGGCAAAGATGCTGATACCGGAACAAATTCTTGTGAAGAAGAGAGAAAATCCACTAAATCCCAATTAAAATCGTTCTGTTCTGGAAGTAGGACTGTGTTTGTTTTGGTAGCCGCTGACAGGTCATCACTTCTCGTCGCCACGGCCGGTGCACCCCATTTCATCGTCATGTTCTAACTCTGTCGCATTGATTCACTGCGCACTTATAAATAGCGAAGGTAACGTCACAGGCAGCTCTCTTCGGATTGGAAGATAGACTCCGCACTGTGACTGAATTTTGTAACGCGTGTTAGGATTGGTGAAAGAACTCAATCCGTTTCGATCCGCTCTTCCACTATAAATATTCGCAGTTCACCTCATTCCCTTCACCTGTTCTCGTTACAAGATGTGGACTAACGTAGAAGCGTCTACCCTCCTATCGTCGATGCTGTTCAGCCCGGACTATCCCATATATGTCAAATCATCGTGGGCTATCATCCATATGACTGATACAGCCCTTTGGAAACGAAGGATCTATGTGGAGAGACAAGGCTGTCTGAAGAGAGTCTTAATCTACGGTCCAGAGGTCAGACGAAGTTTGAGGAAGAGAAGAAGATCCGTGAGATGCCCTGTGGGCTAACAAAAAACCAAAGGCCCTTTTCAGGGCCACTCCATTGCCTGGAAAAGGTCACTATTCTCTCTTGTCATATTTGCGTATTTGTTTGTCTCTGTCTATGTATATGTCTATGTTGTATTTCTCCCTACCTAGAGTAGCGCGTATTCTAGGTCAGCCACTTGCCACATTGTTGCCAGTATTCCACCCGACTGAGGTTAGCCACTTGCAACATTGTTGCCAGTGTCCAGTACCGTGATGTCACCCCTGTTCCATTCCTATTGTCCCTAGACAAGCCCAATCCCTTGTCGCTCTACATTCCCTATGTTCAGTTCCCCTTGTCCCTAAAGTGGCCCACAATGTTAAAAGTCACATTGTCCCCAGAGTGGCTATGACCGAATTTAACATGTTCCCCCCCCCCATTGTCCCTAGGGTGGCCCCATTCACTACTGGCCTATTACAAATAAACACTATTATTAGTAGTATTGTTGTTGTTTTTGCTGTTGTTGTTGTTATTATTATTATTATTATTATTATTATTATTATTATTATTATTATTATTATTATTATTAGCCTCCTATTGGTTGTAGGTAATGAGATAAGAACTGTTAAGAACGGTTGGATGACGTGTCGGAAAGGTCTATTTTGACCCGTGATCAGGTTGGCAAGGAAATTACACAGCTAAGCTACATAAATTTAGTTAACTCAAGTCAACGAGTCCAATAATTATGTGTATATTAGTCACGCAGGATTGGCTGCTGATCATCGGAGGGCGGAGCTACACAAACTTTGTGTTTTCTTAAATGGCCGGGTGCATTTGCACAACAACATGATTGAACTGATTCAGCTTGTTGCATAAAAATTATCGTGAGCGTATAGACATTGCCCTTACACAGTTGCTAATATAGTAATTTATCTCAGAAAAAGCAATATTTTGGAGGAATAAATACTTCCATAAAATTGTAAATATGCATGTAAGACACACGCTAGAACTGTTTGATGTTTTAGTCTTACCGATTCTAAATTATGCTGCCGAGTCTTGGAGTGTTAATGTTGCTAACCCAATTGAGTGAACCTAGCTGCAGTTTTGTATTAATTTTTTTGTAGGCGTGAAGCAAACTACTAAAAGGATTTGACGTATGGGAAGTATGGTTGTTGCTGTTGTTGTTATAGGGTTTAACGCCATTTTTCAGCACAAGATAGGCTATACATGGTATAAATGGTTAAGGAAGAACCCAGGAAAACCACGGAAAGAACCACCGACCCACGAGAAGCTACCGGCAGGCTTTCTCACAAACCCACATTGGCCAAGCCCGAGACTCGAACCCACGCAGACAAAGGCCAGATGGCAGTGATCCGTAACGGTGACATATTTTCATAAACTGTATAATTGTAAACCTAAAATGTAAATCAGAATCATTTATACTATGCTGTGCAACGATACACCGACGAATTTTAATTGTGTTACTGTTTTGCACTGAGTTTTGACTATACATAAGTTGCACAAGGGTTGGGGAAAGTTAATGCTGTTTGGTCCTTATTTAAGCAAAGATTATGTGACAGTTTCATACAATAATGTGCGGCCGAATTCACCGTTCTAGAAGGACTTTATTTTTCCGTAATTTTGATTATATGGGTTTTTCATTATATTTTGATGTTGTTAATGAAAGAAATTTAGAATTCCCTATCTAGACATCACACTTCATCTTACCGATTAGAAGTTTAAATGGGTAGATTCGCAAATCCGACACGAATTCCTTTCTGAGACAGAATCTGTTTACACTGTAATATTTTGGAGGCTGTAATTCCAATTTAAATATGTCCTCGTTATAATGAATTGAAGAGTAAACATATACCTGAATATTATTAGAAAACACCTAACATTGCAAAATGTAATGAAGTTCTGTGGACTTAACTGATACAAAATTAATGAAGTGCCTTCCAAATTTTGTTTTATGGCCTTTAAGTAAAGAGCAATTAAGGAATTTTTATATTTTATGGTCAATATAAGCGTCTACCTTGTCTAATACTAATAGATAGGATATGTTTAATACAAATGGATCTTATTACAATTTACACATCTCTATGGTGTGATTATGGTTAATGTGAAAAGAGGTTGATAGACTGGTGTGGTGTGATAATTGCTATTGTGGAAATAATTGCTTTGCCAAAGATATGTTTTATATCAATGTATCTCATTACGATCACACTTGTGTGGTGTGATTATGGTCGTTGTGGAAAAAAGTTTATAGAATCGTGTGGTGTGATCATGGTTATTGTGAAAAAGTTTTATAGACTTGTGTGGTGTGATTATGGTTATTTGGAAAGAGGTTTATAGACTGGAGTGATGTGATCATGGTGATTGTGGAAACAGGTTTATAGACTGGTGAGGTGTGATCGTGGTTATTGCAGAAAGAAGTTTATAGACTTGCGTGGTGTGATCATGGTTATTGTGGAAAGAGGTTTATAGACTTTGTGGTGTTATCATGGTTATTGTGGAAAGAAGTTTATATACTTGCGTGGTGTGATCATGGTTGATTGTGGAAAAAAGTTTTTAGACTGGTGTGTTCGAGGATTATGGTTATTGTAGAAAGAAGCTTACAGTCTGGCGTGGTGTGAATATGGTTAGTGTGGAAACGTTTTTCTTTCATTCGTGTGGTGCTAATGCAGACATTATGCAATGAAGTTTATGTACTGGTGTTGTATGACTGCGCCCATTGTGAAAAGAGGGTTATACATTGATGACTTGTGATTATAGCTATTGTGGAAATCTAGTGTTGTGGGATTATTTATGTGTGCGTGTATGTGTGTATCTGTGTATAAAGAGCTTAAATTACTTGTGTGGTGTGAATATTGTTGTGGTGGAAAGATGTATATTTACTGGAAAAGGGTTGATAGACTGTTGTGGTGTGATGATCGCTGTTGTGGAAACAAGTTTATACATAGGTGTGGTGTGATTACGGTTATTGTGGAAAGAGATTTATACACTGGCGTGGTGTGGCTATGTTTATTGTGGAAAGAGAAATATGCACTGGCGTGATGTTATTATGATTATTTTAGAAAGACGTTTAGATCCTATTGCAGTGGGATTATTGATAATGTGGATTACGGTTTACAGACGGGTATGCTCTGGATAAGGTTACTATGGAAAGAGGTTTAATTTGTTTTGGGAAGTATTTTAGATACTTTTGTAGTATAATTATGCGTAATGTTGAAAGAGGTTTACACACTCGTGTGGTAGAATTGTTTTTATCGTGGGAAGAAGTTTACACATTCGTGTGGTATAATTGTTTTAATCGTGGAAAGAGTTTCAAAAACTCGTGTGGTATAATTATTTTTATCGTGGAAAGTGTTTTACACACTGTGTGGTATAATTGTTTTTCTCGTGGAATGAGGTTTACACATCCGTGGGGTGTAATTGTTTAAAATTGCGGAAGGAGGTTTACAGACTGTTGTGGAATAGTTTTTTTTTTATTGTGAAAAGATGTTTATACGAAACCAGCGACTCATTGATTCCATTAATATTGAGAATAAAAATAGGAATAACGTGTTGGGGTTTAGTTGGTTACATGTGTTCTTTGACAGTTCTGTAATATTTATGATTTTGTACGTATCAGTGACATCGTCTAATAAACACACAAATGTTGCAGTGTTTTCTAATCGAAAGCCTTTGACTGCGGGCAAAGTGCTATCTACATACAGATGGTATAGAAAATAAAACTTGTTGATACATACTTGTTCATATATTAGCATGCTGTGCTATACATCAGCACCACACTAATTTCAATACTTCGTTTGCTTTATTCTTTATACAAAAAGATATCAGCAAATCACATTGAGAAAAATATGAAACGTAGCCTTTTTGGGGGCAAAGTTAATTACCACGGCAACATCCTACGTGTTATTTTCTTTGATAGATGTAATGACAAACACATAACATAATTAAAATATCGATACCTGTTAGAAGAAAACATTGCCTGACACTTAGAGCAGAGTCAAAGAACAAAGAACAGCTGTCACAATTACCACTGCGATATAAACATGAAATGATTAGCATAGTAATTGAAGTTTAACTCCAATTTCATTAAAATTACATCTAACTTTGAAAACAGAAAACCAGCGTCTATCAATTAATTTAGTCCAAATAATCCTAGAATAAGTATACCGTTAGTACTCGCTTACAAGTCAAGTCAGACTGCAAACAAGAAAGATCCTTATCTGCCGTAGCATAATCCGCCTGTAGATCAGGGTCGATGTTGTTTGCGTTACTGATTACTCCCTGATCTAGATTAAAAAGAGACTGTTTTGAATTTAATACAAGAACGAGATATGGTTGATATCTGGAGAAACTAGTATGAAAGTGAAAGGCTATATACACGGAAAAGATAGTTTACTAAACAGCAAACAAAATTAGGCTATTTTTTTATATATGGCAACCTTATCCGTTGCTTCTGGAACACATTCATTGTGTCTGGATGTAGAAGTGATCATTCGGTAAATGTTTTAAACTTAAATTACATGCGCAACAAATGGGCAGAGGTGACTGGAAATTTAGCAATTCACATTTAGAAGACAAAGTCTATATCAGCCCAGTCAACAACTTTTGCAGATGTGATTATCACACACACACACACACACACACACACACACACCACCACCACCACCACCACCACCACCATCACCACCCGGATTATATGAAAATGACGCAGATATTTACAATTTATTAAACATTTTAAATTTAATATTGATGATCCACTATTTCTATAAACTTTCCTTCCTAATAATAGTCAAACAATACAGTACTGAGCAAATAAGAGCAGAATATCAAATCATAAAGAAAATGAAACGGAAATGAATTTATTAGAAAGTGATGAAAATATCAATTATCATGTAGTAAGACGGCTGGGAACTAAATAGGCTGAGTTACATGAATTGCGTGATAAAACAATAGAGGAGGTGATGATAAAATATAGAAGTAGTTAGATGATGAAATAAAAAAAACCGAAAAAATGTTTTGATTTGGAGAAGAGAATTTGTAAAATAAAGCCAGGAATAAACTAAAAGATGGATATTTTAATGCAATTTATCACTACTAAAGATGTTTGAAAAGAACAAAAACAAAATGTATGAGAATTTTTATTCTGAAAATAAATAACTAGATGATATTACAATTTAAATTATAATAGGAACAAACCTGGACAAATTAAATCATAATATATCTTAGCAGTTAGACGGGGAAATATCTTATGACCATCGCGATAAAGCTGTCCGAAGTATCGAAAATTCCAAGACACTTGGACTGGATAGCGTTACTTACTGAATTTTTAATGGGGGGGGGGGGAGTTTAAAATGGATGCAGGACTGGTTCATTTTCTATACACAAAACGGGATGTATTTACCTGCATCCTTAAACCACACAAAAATAGGATTATGTTGAAAAACTGAACCTCTCTCTGTCTCTGTCTCTCTGTCTCTGTCTGTCTGTCTGTCTGTATATATATATATAT
>JAECUM010002928.1:0-14580 GCA_016617855.1 Megalonaias nervosa | reverse complement strand
TTCAAGTCTATCTTGATCCCTGATATAGTAATGTCTAGCACTGGGGCATCATGCCACAGACATATAGCATCATGTCCCAGCCAGTCACATTATCCTGACACCAGGCCCACCAGGCCTAACACTAACCTCTTAATGCTGAGTACCAAGCAAGGCAGCTGTTAGTACCATTTTTAGAAGTCTTCTATATGACTTGGCTGGGAGTCTAACCTGCGACCTCCTGCGTCCAAGGCAGACACTCTAACCATTAGTCCACCAGACCAGTTAAGTTTGGATTTTGTTGGTAATTATATGCTAAAAGCTGATAATTCATTCAAAGCAGTTTTTTATATTGCTGTGCACTTTTTTGCCTTTGTTTATAAATATCATTCACTGAAGTAGTTCTTTTTTTTTCCTTTTTTTTTTATAGAAAAAACTACTACTGCAGAAAAATACCTATAATTTTTTGCAAACATGGCCTATTTGTACAGGAAGTTTGCATTTGCCATCATCTGCTACAAATCATACTTCTAAGTGAAACTGAACTCATTTACCTGCTTAGAATAATAAGCTTTCATGTCATTGAGATTTGTATCTGTAACTTTTAACATGGGTAAATGTTTTCTTAGAAAACTGGAAGGATATACCTACTGGACTGTGTAGAAATAAACATTAAGTGTTCATAAGATTTAATTGCTCTGTTTCTTCTATTCAGATATTTGTATTTAATACTAAACTAATTTTTGTCTTTTTTGTGGTGATTTATAATTTTTTTTATTTTTAATTGATTGATAAGGTCAGTTGATTGAATGTTTATCACACCTTACATAAAGATTCTCTGTATTGGCTGTTTGATTAACTTTGCTCCACTATTCTTTCTTACTGTGTACAAATCACAGAGAGAATGTTTATGACGCATATATACAGCTTTGCACACCAGTATCTTTCCATCTTGAAATTGCATGTATAATCTCTTGATCAAAGTCACAACAATAGAAGATGCATCAAGTATTAAAATAGTTTTGAAATGATATTGAGTAATTATCAAGTTGATATAAGGATATACTCATGTAGATGTCTGACCCATCTCTGAACTGAGGTGAATGTCAACAAGGAATGATTCCGTAGCATTACAGTATTTCATCAAACATTCAGCATGATGATTCACATCAAATTCTGTGATTTTCATACATACATAATCCTGTTAAATCAATAATTTTAGTACATGTACTCTGATTTCACATCTTTTGATAATTATGCAGTTTAACTCTTCTTTAAATAACGGTTATCTCAATTTCTTGTTAAAATTACGAGTACAAATGTAAGAACATTCCTAATAGGCCATGACTGGTACAATGATACAGGGACTATATGGGTTATGTTTAATTGTTGCTCTACTTCCCCTAGGGATAAACCCAGAGCTTTTCCAAACTGAATCTTTTACAAATTTTCTTTCAGTTACTCCAGTTTGTAGGATTTGTTGAAATTCAAGTGTAAAATCTCAGTTACTTTGTGCCAAGAGGCAAACTATGCTGTTACTAAAGTTTCAACAATTGTTAAACTTTTGTCATTAAAATCTCATGTTTATTGCTAAGAAAGCTTGGTGAGACATTTTTGCTTTGAACAGATGTTAACCATTGGCATAGGTGTATAGAGAAGTTGAGCTGTCTGTAGACAGTTCATGTAATGGATATGAGAGGGGCTAGAAGGGAGTCTTGATGAAGCTGTTGTGAAGTAAAGTTTAGGTGGTTACTAAATTGTTCATACCAGATAAATATGGATGTTATGAACTGAATTTTCATTTATTTTGTTTCAGGATTGGCATTGATGTGGAGAATTTAAGTGAATTAGAGAGTGAAGAGGAAGAAAACAAGGGAAATGATTCAAATGCTGCATCATGTGACCATAGCAATGACTTGGGACAAGATAGTACCAAGAGTAGGTCTCAGAATAACATTGAATCTCAGCAGGATGATGAATCACTGTCACAGTCAAACAAAAGAATGAAAAAAGATACAGAACACATCCTTGAAAACAGAGATAAAAAACATGGATTTTTTCTTCCTGCGTTTCGAGAACAAAATGGAATAAATTCCACCGAGGGAATACTGCAAAAGAAAAACAATACTCTGGAAGGAGAGGTGACAAATATTGGAAGTGATAAAGAGGGCAAGGCATCACAGGTATGATTATTTAAAATGAGATTTGTTTTTCAGAGGTCTTTATGAAATTTACAAAATGGATTCCCAGGGCTACATGGTTAAAAAAAACTGAGTCAAGTATATAAAAATAGATGCCAACCAACAAAAGAAAAAGTATAAGTCCAGCGAAACTTTCCATCTTAAAAGTTTACTTAACATTTCAAGCAATGAATGTTACTCCAGACTTGGAAATGTAACACAGATTGTAGAAACGCATCCTTTTGATTGGTTGGAATAGAATCTATAACTTTATCTCAAGTAAAGATTAGATTTTATAACTCTGCAAAGATTCTTCTTGTTCTGGTTTGATTATTTTGCTGGCTTAATATCAATAACACCAATTTTAACTTGAAGAACTGTGTTCTTCTTAAACCCCAGTTTCACTAAACAATTCTTAATTTCTTCCTTATATTGAGATGTTGAATATTTTTCTTATTGTTTATTTCCTTACAGTTATATTTTCACAGAACATTTCAGCATGCAAAAGTCATAAAATTTGGTAATTTTCATTAAAGGAGTCTTATCTCTGAGGAAAATCTGAGAATTTCCTCAAATTTGAGAAATTCCTGAACTCATTTTCAAAAATGAAATGGTCCCCATTTGTAAATTTTAAAACTAAAATGGTTATTTTGCATCCTTTTCACTATCTCTTACAAAATTATTGATATTGTACACTCTTGTACACGAGTGAAATGTGAAAAGTCTTTGGGACAGTGTGTATATAGACACATTTAAGATCACAAAGTAATTTTTAATTCAAGGATAAATATAAACATCACAGATAGTTGTATATCTGGCTGGCATGGCTTCATTTTCAGCATAATTACTGTGTTGCCTGCAAAGCTTAGTTGAAACAGAAATCTTTTGAAGATGGTATTGTCATCAACATTAAACTTTCACGTTTTGTTATTTTTGAAACATGATTGGGGTATTTATCTTAGGGGATACTCTACACCACTTGCAAAAGTAGGTAACAGTGACCTACATTTGTGCTACATTGATTATATTGTTTTCTTTTTTGGGGGTTTGTCTGACTATATGTATATTCATGAAACTTGATGGGCATACTCAGTTTGGAGGGTACTGTGCACATTGCCTAAAGTAGGCCATAGTGACCAATTTTTCACCTGTAATGATTACCTAATTTTTGCATTTTGCTTCAGTTTCTTTGACACAGTTTTATGTACTGTCATAAAACATTTTGGGTGTATTCATCTTGTGGGGAACTACTGACCACAGGCAACATTGGGTCACAGATAATACATTTCATTCTTCATGACTGAGTTTTTGCATTTAGTTCCATTTTTTCAAAACTATTGTATGTACAGCTCTGAGCCATGATAGTTGTATTCATTTTGGAGGGTTCTAGTTGCCATGGGCAGAAGTAGGTCACAGTGATCTACTTTTCATGCTGTGCTTAAAGGATTTTGGATTATGCATAGCAGAGCAGGTGAGACATAGCATTCCATGTAATTCTTATTTTAATATTATAGACAGTGAAACAATTTTTGGTAACCAGAGATTTTTCTACAATAGAAATTTGCAACAGTTTTTGTACGACATGCAGGAATCTAAATCCTGAGAAATAACTATGGAGAAAAATAATGCAGTGTTTTTATAAATATGTGCAAATTTTGCAAGGTTTCGCAGTTTTCTTGAGCATTTTAGTTTACATTCAGATTTTGCTACATAGCATATTGATGTGGGGTTTTTTTCTTTTAGGACACAGGACCAACAGATCTCGAAGCCATTGGTAGCCCTGAAGAGTTGGAAGCCCTTGGCCTGGAGAGGTTAAAAGGTGAACTGATGTCTCGGGGTCTTAAATGTGGTGGAACCATACAGGAAAGGAGCAAAAGACTTTTCTCTGTTAAAGGATTGACACCAGATCAGTATGACCCATCCATTCTGGCTAAACCAACAAATGGAAAAAAGGACAAAAAGAAATGATCATTGAATGTTTACAGTGAACATGGGTGATATTAGAACTGAACTGGACAGAATTATGGATTTCATCTCACTGAAATTTCTACAAGATTTTAAGCACCAAACTAAACAAATGTGATGCCACTTAATGCCTTATCAGTAAATTAAAATGGTCACCTAAAACTGTGTCATAGATTGTTTTATGTTCTCTATGCATGTATCCTTTGCTAGCTCCTTCATGTATTATATACATACAATGTAGTGAACCTATACAGTGTCACCTTCAACCAGTCATCTGTTTCATGGGGTAGATAGAAAATCTTGCAAATAAATCCTGGAAATAAACATTATTTAATACAAGATGGTAAGAAGTACACAATATAGTAGATCAATTTTACAGCACCAGTGCACACACGCATGGCTCGACTATTCGTAGTCATGTCATCTGTTTTTCTCTTTTTCTTGCATTTGATCAGTGGGGTGGTTGATTTTTGTTAGGAATGTTATTATCAGTATTTCAGTGTCTTATCCAAGAATATATCACATTTTGACTCCAATTAGGGTTATAGGATCTTATAGTGTATATAGTGGGACTTGGTTTCAGGTTCAGGTTTTTAAGGCAAGACTTTATTGAAACCTGTATGACCTTTACTTTTGTAAAGTCACCAAATTATGATGTGCATTCCTTTCAGGGTTGTTTCTTATTGATAATGATTGGATGGAATATATTTTAACTTTGTTGATTGGATTAGGGGTTATGAAGAGTGTAGGACATTGTTAGTTTTGGGGCAAGCTCATATATTTACTTATTTGTCTTTGAGGCTTGATATGATGGTCATAGAACTTTATACATGGAAGTTTTTGCAGAGGTATTACATTACCATATTAATCTTTTTTCCATAACCAACTTTTTGTGCTTGAAAGATTTTGTACAGTACCTAAGTAACTATTGTCCAGTGGTGATTGAATTTAAAACTCTAATATTTATTCTTTATAAGCGTGTTTCTTATTTCTTTTGATACTAGGGCATTAGTCATACAAGAACTAAATAATGAAAGCACAACTGTATAGCCTATAGTGTGGTGAAAAATGGTGTTAAACTCTACAACAACAACAATTGTATTAACCCACTGAAGCAATTTGACAAAAGACTATCAGTGTTACATACAAAATGATTTTACAACCGCCATCATTAGACCCACTCGGAAACAATTTTGTTCATTATATGTAAGAACAGGGGGAGTTGGAATATGGTCAATGTGCTACTGACCCAGTATAGTCCATCGATGTATTTACAGTCTTGGACTGGGTTAATACTCTAAGGCAGCCAACATGTTGCCAATTGGCACCCACGGTCCAACCATTGGCGAAGCTCATCCACACAATTAGAGCATTTGAGCAAGAGGAATTTAAAGTCATTCCTGTGGAAGTTGAACAAGGACCAAATTTAATTTTTGCACAAGTAGTAATTCCATCAGGGAATATCCACCATTTGGTGTCCATAGGGGATAAACTTACTTCAGTGCAATGATGCACACCCACCTGATGTCTCTTTGACTAGCTGATTGCTGTGTATGCAAATTCACATTGTTCATGCCGATATTGCACATACAATTGTATATCATGGTAAGCATCCTTTTGGCACAATCACAAGTGAAACTACTTTTGCTGCCTTGATGTTTTTGCAGGATCTTACAGATCTTCTACGGAGACCAGACCCAATAACAATTCAGTGTACTTTTGGGTGCAGTCCCATGTATTTCTCGATAGGCTTGCCTAAGCACTCATTATTGAACATATCAACAACTCCTTTGTATTCATTACTAAACAATGCTGATACTTGCAGGTGTCAAACTCAGTGACCAGTGATGCCTTACCCATGCCCACATGTTGTCACAATACTGTGATTTGATTTTATCATTATAAAACTGTACATGAACAGTTTAGACAAGTCTAACACAGACACACCAATGTAAATAGGCTTTCAGTTTCGATTTTTTACTGTGTATGGCTATGAGTCTGCCATTGAAGATCTGGGTCAGCAATAAGCTGGGTCAAATGCTGTGTCAGCAATAAGTCTTTGAAGCTTATTCACTATCACAGACAAGGCCAACACAAATCCATTTTTGAAGATTCTCCATAGTATCGCTTAATACAGTATTGTTCATAGGTTTGAAAAAGTTTTCTGAAACTCATTGGTTGCTGTGGTACACAGGTTTGTATTCATTTGAATGTATGGCACCATCCAAATGCTATGGCAAAACTGTTACACTCTGTGGAGTTTGCCTACTTGCATCTCAGATTGCAGATATAATTGCAGATCATGTATGTGAAGTACAAAGTTCTCAGGTTTGGTAATAGCTTAGTACATTCTTAGTAGCTTAGTACAGACTTTCTTTGCATTATAATAGTCATTGGTAGAAATAACAATGAATTAAATGCCTTGACTGGAAACAATTAAGTTTCAGTAAGCTTCTCCCATCTGCTCATGTACTAGTATGGGAACACTCCTTTCTAATTATCAACTTCAGTTTGTCAGGGTTAGTGGTACTATACAAGCCTGCTGACTAGATTTTCCAGGCTAGAGTTCAGAACTGTAGCAAGTCAATGAACTGCAGTTGTTTTCCATGTTGTTGGGGATTACACCTAGTGGTGCCTTTAATGCTGCAGCAACTCCTTGCATAATTAGGTGACCATCAATCCCACACAATTTATGAAGCACCACAGGGATTTTTGTTTTACTTGGGCATATTTGCAACTCTAGGTTGCATGTGCTGTGTGCAATTCCTCTAGACATGCAAGTAATGAGACAGTGATCTTGACCTTTGGTATTAGTGCAGTTAAAAGCTCAATCACAACTCCAGTAATGAGTGGTCACAGAAAACTCACTAATGTTATCAGACATCATAATCATGTCTGGGAGGAACATTGACTGTCTGCACTTTTTTTACATTGATCATGGCTCATCCTGAAATACATGTCTGCATTGCATTGTTACTTGACCCACAAATAGGATGATAGGAAAATATTAGGGGTGAAGTGATTTATTGATATATCGATGCATCGATACTTCTGCTGGAACGATACACATATTGATACAACTTGAAGGAGAATCGATACAAAGCGATACTTACCATATGTTAGTTATTTTAGTCTTCAGCAGTTATGAATAATTATTAATAGTTCGCTTTCTTATTCTTTAAATATAGAATTCATCTGAAACAGCATCTGCAGTCCTAGGCGCTCATTTTTATTAGTAAAAACGAAAAAAAATACTGAGAATACTCGCTCACCATCTGCAAATTCAAACAAAGTGAATTGTTCATAATCTGCCCTCAACCTCCAATTCCATGCTAATTATCTTAACCCAACAGCATGTTCAGCATAAAGGATACATTCCAAACGTGTTCCAAGTACATAATGAATATAATGAAGTACTTTACTCATCATTTCATAACCAATTTTATGCGACGTTTCTACATTACATTGAATTTGATCTTGTCTACTTTGCTCGATTTGAAAGCTACGCTATTGGTGTGTCACACGGTGAAATACGTTAGGTTCAAATCTTATTGGTGGTTACTGCTTGTTCCGGTTGAGGTTAAATAATAACTACCAATCAGGAATAAGTGTAGCTTATTCCTTGCGCGACAGACAGGAAGTACTAGCAAAGTAACAAAGAAACTTACCTCTAAAGTCATTGATATATAACGTACTTAAACAGAGCTGCTGGCAGGGTGTGCGATTGCATGAATCGTGCAAAATATGTACGAATTCGCACACTTGGAGGACAGTGAAGCGCGAGAACTCCCACAAATTAGTTGAAAGTCCCCCATATGAAAATGTACTCGGCGAAGTATACAATTTTTATTTAACTGTTCTTGTCACAACATGTTTTTCAGGTAGGCAACAATTTACACATCTGGGAAGCAAGACAAAAATGGTTGTTAAACTAAATTTGATTGGCACATTGTGCCTTGGAATAAGCGTTATGGCATAGTTTGAACCCTCAATGAAGGAAGTTTCACAAATGAGTGTATAAACTAGAAAGAAAAAAAAAATTGATTCCTGGCGTGGTTCATTAAGTTTCATTCGGCAAATAATGGCTGGTGATAGTGATGATGACAATAATATTTAAAGTTATGAAGTATATTGGATTATTGGAACTGGGAAATTGTTAATGGAGATACCAGTGAGTGATTTTGAGCCCAAAAAATGGTGTTAAATATGAGTCAGACTACATGTTGGATGACAAAAATAGAGGGCATGTTGGTCAGTCTCCCTTTCAACAGTGTTTTGAAATTAAATGTAGAAAGGGCAGAATACTGAGCCTGATTAAAATACAGACAATTTAAGAGTAGAATGCAATTTTCATATTTTTATCAAGCAATTTAGCCCTGCGAATCATATGCTAGAAAACCATATATCCATATCAGGGTTAAGATAAAACTGAGTAAGTAAGGATGAAAAAAAAAATGAAATTAAGAAGTAAAGATATTTATTTGAGTACCTTTGTCTCCACAAGCAGACTATGGCATTGACTCACTCAAAACCCTAATACAGCATCATGGAGCAGATAAGAAATCTGGCATAGTAGTCAGTAAACTATTGATTCACGAAGTAAGTTTGTGTTAGTGAAAAATCCTTTTTTGGAGAAGATGTATCCAAATGGTAATATCCGTGAGCTGCGGAAAATTCTAAATAACAGCCACAGAGATCGGTTTTCCAACATCTTCAAACTGACAAAACTAGCATATGCCCTTTCAGAAGGAAGCACAAAAAATATTTCATACACAGATAAGGAACAGAGTATGCTCAGAAATAATTAATGGATTAATACCTATACAACTAGAGGTGACATCTTTTCAAGATTTTGATTTCATTAGAGCTCTTAAAAAGTGGACTATTGAAGTGTCAGGTAAATACTGAACCAAGACTGTTTCCTCCTCCCCCTCCTTCATTTTTACTCTCCCCTTCTTTCGGTGACAAAGGGTGAAGTCCCTCGTAAGATAAAATCCTGGCAGCATCTCTACTTAAATTGTACATGGTGAACAAATTCGGAATTTCTCTTTTTATGCAGAGATATTTAACCAGTGAATGAAGGTGCTGATGGAATAAATAAAATTACCACAGAATCAGCAAGGGGGCACATTTCAAAGGAGCTGAAGTTTATCACCGTGTGTAAAATAAATAAAACAAATTATAGAATAGGACTGGGTGTTGTGAATAGTTTTCCTTCTTAACTAACAAATACAAGTATTTGTGGCGACATCAGTCTTTTGCATCTGCAGGAAGTACAATGTGATAGATTTTGCTGATATTCATCCTCATTCCCATGCCCAGATTTGTTCTAGATGAGATTTTCTTTGCACGAGGAAACAGCTTTATTTGTTGTTTTGAAGATAACATCGTAATGCCTTCCAAGTTTAAGTTAGACATGAAATTGGTAATAAAACGTTTTCAATGCATTCATGCAGTGCAAAACAAAGGGCCTGACGGTTAAAGTGAGTTTAACGGAGCCACCATTAAATGGCCTAAAACGATGAATAAAACGCACTGACAACTAACAGGTAGTCTGTTTGAAAGTATTTTTGTTTTCTTGTCATCAATGAGAATTGCAAATAAATAGATGATAACTATATCTCTGTCTGTAATCTGCGTACTGGAAATACAACCATTATGTCAACATACATAAAGGGGCACCACCTACCTTTCAGAGATGGAAAGACCATCAAGTGTATCGATATGTATCGTATCGCAGGCTGTGTATCATTTCACCCCTAGAAAATATGCAGCTGAACATCCGTGCATCAGTCTATTATGGTCCTGGATTGGTGAATTTTTCCAATGTCTCAAGAATCCTTGCAAAAGATTTGTCTATTTCATCATTGAGGATCTTTAAGGTTAAGAATACATTAGTACCGCTTAAGAATCCACAGATTTTTTAAAATTTTAAATGCATCATGATTGTCACATTTAAGTGGCATAATCAAATACACAGGAAGAATAATCTCCATCTTAACCATGGAATTAACCGTGTGCTCTAAAGTCGATATGATTCCTGAGCACATCTTTAAAAGAAGTTTTACTGCGTCTTTACTTGGCTCATATTCGATTGGAATAATTGCCCGATAATTTGTAAATCACAATGGTATTACTGTAATTCAAACTCGGGTTCATGCAATTGTTGTATTTGTGCAGTAGTCTCAGTGGAAGTTGTTTGTGTCATATGGCAACGACATTCTTGTTCACCACCAACTACCTGTGCTATTTCAACCTGTTTGGCTAATGTATTCATCTTTATATAATACTGTGCTGCCATTTCACAAAGTTGCCTTTCAGTCAACCAAGGCTCCTCTTGAGAAAGTCCTAACAATACAAGTATGCTAACTTTTTAATAACACTTGGTATTCATATCCAAAGCTCTCACGCAAATTGCCTTAGTTGAAGCACAGCTGGTATGCTTATATATATGGAAATTATTGTCTAATTGAGATATTTCTGTTGTTTTTACTTTTGCTGGGTCAGAAACTGCAGTCGTTTCAATCGTGTCTATTGTTTCACCGACTTCTGTGTCTGTCCTCTCAACAGCATCGTCAGTTGTTTCTATAACCATAGGTTCAGGGTTTGTTCACCTACGTGTGCGATAATACTTGCGAACGTATCCGCATGGCCGGCAAAGTTGATAAAACAACTTTAATCTGATGCCACATTTAAGACATGGTCAAGCGCCATGACCATCATTTAGCGACAGCAAATGTGATTTGCAGTATTCATAATGACATTTTCAGTCGCATAGTTCATGTTTTCCCAATGCCACTGAACCTTTTATATATAAATGAGAAGTTTATTTAATAGTCTTCATTTATGGTAATCTAAAATACTGTACAAGGGTCTTGTAAATAAACAGGCATGCAGTGTGAATAATCAGGAACAAACAAGTCAGTAAACTTGGGTAATATGTGCCTTAAATCAATGTTGGTCCAGATGAACTGAAATGATCTGTCAATAAGTACTGCTGCCACCTGCATACTGTCATTAACAGTGTCAAATCCAATAATTCTAAACATTCAGGATTGTTTTTATATCTAAGCTATCATTTTTACTTCCCTGGACATGGAAAGAGGTTCATAAATCTGGTCCAGTGGGATGCCATTATATTAATACTGAAGATATATTTCAAAATGAGGTTTCACTGTGACATAACTGTCTTCCTCACCAAGAGTCAACAGTTTGAAGTTTCTCCTTCAAATACATTCCCCAATCACATTAACGTTAGGGATATAAGCCTGCTACCTCACGAATTCAACCCTACAAAGCTAGTCAAGAACATAGTTGCTACACGTTCAAGTTTATATCTGGCCTCATTGGCAATTTTCTAACTTGTGGAGAAATCCGGCAATTATGACGCTTGGGAGGCGATGGCTAGTATTGCTAGAGTCATTATGCTGGGAGTTCACCATTCCATGGACAATGCATTGACTGCTTTGGCCGATTTAGACCTGATATGACAGGATGCGTGTCTGCGGACCACATCATTCAAGCCTCATCATGCCCTGGCTTTACGGATGACCCCGTTTGGGTCACCATTACTCTTTGGAGGAAAAATTAAAGAAGTTCAATGGTAGGCAGCTCAAGAACTGCCCCTCTAACTCACTGCTCAAACCACACTGGCGTTTCGAAACAATCAGCCTCCACCACTGTGGAGTGATGATAAGCAGACTAGGGACAAAAGGATATTTTCAGTCAAATGTGCAATACAGATCCCAGCCCAATGCCAGGAAACAACATTCCAACCAAGCTAGGAGGCACCAATACTGAGGCAGCAAGAAACCAAGTTTCTCTGCCTTCAAGCGTCTTAACTCTAGACAATGATGTACCATTCCCACCGCCCGCAGACTATCTGTGGGTGATCCAGGTCATTTTGGAGGGTCTTTGGATTTTACTAACCCCTCCCCTTGCATCCCCTCTCCTCTACACAGACTCACCGTCAGATCAGGGGAAGTATGCCTTTCTACAACAGGAGATAGAATTACTCAGGTGGTGGAGATTGTGCAAAAACCACAATCACTGGGATTTTATTCCAAGCTGTTTCTTATTCGGAAGGTGACATGGCAAGTTGAGGCCTGTAGTGGCCTGCGTAGTGGTGATGTACGAACAGATTTTTGTTGGATCAGGCTAATACAATCCAAGAATATATTCTTATTTGCAATTTCACATTAAATTCAAGTCTCTCTTTCCTAGAATGTTATTTGTGAAGTGCACTTTGTATTTCTAGTGAAGAGACAATTGTAATAAATAAATTCCAGCTCAAATAGACTACTGGACACCTCAATAATACAACGGATTATGCTAAGATCTGAAAACACGAATATATATATATATATATAGAGAGAGAGAGAGAGAGAGAGAGAGAGAGAGGCACACACACACACACACACACACACACACACACACACATATAGTGAACAACACCAACACGTAGAATGTGTGACCGGTTTCGCTTTATTGCTTCATCAAACTGAATTCAATATCATTGCTTACGTCATTAAATATATTGTTTCTAAGTGATCAATGATATAAACAATATGACATAAACAAGATGACGTCATAGTTGACATTTTTATCCTAATTGTCTTATTCTTTAACGAATAATTGATATAGAAATATGCATATACAGCACAGATTAATGATATTTTAATACATAAAAATACGTAAAACTGGATCTTAAAGATACATATATCTCTACTGAACACTATCTCAAAAGCTTTTATAAATAAATAAGATAAATAGTTTTATTAATATTTATAAATAAATAAGATAAATAGTTTTATTAATATTTTTACTTTCTTATGTATAATGGACATTAAAAGAAAATAAAATAAAATATATTATACCTTGATATATTATTGACGAATGTTCAATATTTCATCAGAACTCAAATTATATAATAAAAAATGATGGTGTGCATAATTCTTTACGGAGGGATGATAAGCAGACTAAGCAGAAAGTATCTTCTCTTACGCAACTTGAATCTTTACAATGCAAAATCAAAGATAGAAATGAAGATATCATTCCTTTTGTTAGTGAATATAGTCCAAGTTTGCCTAATATAGGTAAGATTATCAATAAATATTGGGATTTATTAAAATTATCATGTAAAGCAAGTGTTAAATGGCTAAACGAAAGCAAACCCACACTTGCTTATAAAAGGACTAAAAATCTTAAAGATTTCCTAATTAATTCTAAACTAGAAAAAAAACACAAAAGAAAACATTGTATAAAAAGGGATCATCAACTAAATGTAATAGACCTGGATGTTCGCACTGTTCTTTTATTAATGAAAATACTTCTTCCAATAGTAATAATACGAAATAAACTTTTAATATGCGTTGTGATACTAATTGTGCAACATCAAATGTTAAGCAGGAAGGGTGAACAGACCACTTGTCTGAATCGTCATTTGTCTAAAACATAAGGTTCCTACGAAGGCTGAAAAAACAATGTCAATAACTCTAAACCAAAGTCTCTAACCGAGACTATTTCCGTACGGTTGAAAACGGATAATAAATCGTTTGGGTTAGTTATTTTTGTTATTTTATTGTTGATTTTTTGTTTTATTTTATAGTGCGTTTAGTTTACTCGCCGGGTCACTCAATATTGGTTGTTTTTCACCCTTCCTGCTGCTATAAATTAAACAACTATTATAAATAATATTATCAATAATGAATACTGGAGAACCACATTCAGCTAAATTAGCTCGAGAGCGATTAGAGGCAATTTAAAAAATATTTACCTGTTCATGATTCTGTCAAGCAACATCTGCAATCACGTCAGGAATCTCATGTTGAATTTGAAGAGGATACAAAACAATTATTTAAACCTATTACAGAAACCACTAAAGGTCTTCTTCCAACGTTAGAGAAAACCGCTGAAGCAACTGGAAAAATAGCAGAAAGAACTAAAAAAACAAAGAAGATTCTACGAGAACTTCCAGCTGAAATAGCTGCGGCTCAGCCACAATTACATGAAGAAGTACAATAAGTACTTGAGAGCATTGACAAAGTTCGTGAGGAGGTCGGTGACGTAAGGGATCTTGTTACGCCAAAGCCAAAACCAAAACCAAAACCACCAGCCCGATTTACCGAAGAAGGTCGTAGACTACTTCGGGATAACCCTATCGAACTTGCAGCAGCAGGATATTCACATCGTGATACATTATTAGATCCAGAAACCGCCAGTGTTTCAAAAAAGAATTGGGTTTCTTTTGTATTTCGAAAGTATAATAATATACCCAGAATCACTGGTGAATATAAGGATAGATTTACAGAATTTATGAGACAAGTTAAAGATGCTGAAAGATTGCACTTACCAGGATGTATGTCATCGCCGGAAAAATTGCTATTCAGACAACCTCATGTTGAGGAAGAAAAAAAAAAAAGATTTAGAAGAACAGGAAGAATATTGGCCGTCAAGCGCC
>JAECUM010002927.1:0-64557 GCA_016617855.1 Megalonaias nervosa | reverse complement strand
AAGGCCATGACAGAAAACTTTTACTAATGCGCTTAGGGGATCTTGTGAACATTTTAACTCTGGCATGTATGAAAGTATTTTTGTTATCAGACTTGGTCTGTTGTCTTTGGTTTGGTGTTTTACAACACAGTTTCACAGGAATATCAAACTTGGTATGTTGGCTTTAGTTTGGTCTGGTTTGATGTTTTACAACACAGTTTCTCAGGAATATCAAACTTGGTATGTTGCCTTTGGTTTGGTTTGGTGTTTGCAACACAGTTTCTTAGGAATATCAAACTTGTCATGTTAGCTTTGGTTTTGTTTGGTTTGGTTTGGTGTTTTACAGCGCAGTTTCTTAGGAACATTAATACTCATATAATCAGTAGTTGAATAAAAGAACATGGTCTTGTCTTGGATTCATGGAAATTCTTTTCAGCCAATAGAGTGCCAGTCTCTTTGAGGGATTCTTGTCCTTATTTTCTTTGTCTCTTTGTAACAGGCTCCATACTTGATCTATGTGGAGGTTTTGGACTGTGATAACCCAGTTACTAGTCAGGTACCAAATAAAATTCTGGAGAACACATTGCGCTTTACTAAGTCTGAGGAAGATTTGGTGACGTTATACCAGCAAGGAAGCTACTCCCCCAGGACAGAGCTCAGCATGTATGGCAGTATCGGGGACTTTGATGATGCTGATGTGTGGTCTCTAGACAATGATGAAATTATTCAGGTATTGTAACATTTATTATTTCTCAATGCAGAAAAAAATATAAACTTCTAATATTTTTGGATGTGTTATTTTTTCAAAATGTTTATATATAAATAAAGGGAAGGCTATCTCTATCATCTGTCTATATGTTTGTGTAAGCACTTAATATAGTATTTTTTATTTTGTTGTTCATTCTATATGCTTCACACTAAATCTTTAATAATGCAGTTATTGCTTTTCAAAATAAGTTTGTAAGAACCAGTGCTTGGAGAGCCTAAAATAAAATTATTGATTCATCCAGAGCTTTTCAGTGAATTAAAATTCTCATGTAGAAATAGTCATTACAGTTAATATCTTATTGATCAGTTATCATCATAAATCTCGTTAGTACACAGAAAATTTTCAAAGTCATTGAGACTACTTTTCATTGTGAAAGCAACCATTGTGGTGGCTCGATAGTATGCTAATCATGCAGTCACACTGCAGTTTGTAGTTTGGGGTCTATCTTGATTTTTGGCATCTGGAGTTGTAATAGGTGGCCCACTAATTGGTGATGGTAGTTTCCATAAATTATCTGTTTCCCCAATAACAGAGGTGTCCAGATTGTCGTCAATCACTACAATCATAATAACCACTGAAGCCATATTACTTAGATGTCCAAATGGTTGTACTCACTACAGTCTTGATAATCAATGGAGCCTTGTGATAAGCAATGCTGCTTTGTGCATGGGACACTAAAAATACTTCTGTGTTACAAAGAGTATGTTTTATATAAAACTGCATTATAATAAAGTATAAATGTGAAATTGCATGATAATGGTTTATAAGTCGAGTCCAACTACAAGCAACATAGACTGTGACCTGCCATCACATAATGTACCGGCATGTGAGGGTCCATGTTGTTTGTTCTTCTGATTACTCATAGATCTGCCAGTGCATTATGCAACAGCATATTTCAGTTTGTACAGTTTGCCTGTTGGACTAAACTTATAAATGTGTATATCTGGTAAGCCAAGAATGAAAACTGAGTAAAATAAATTAGGAAGCAATTTAAAAAATTCAAAATTCACCCAGAACAGTAGAATCCCTGAGCGTACATGTTTTATAGCAGAGACTGCAACATACTGAGATGCATTGTCATGAGGGATCGATGGCATGAATTTGTTATGTAATTAATGTGAGATATAAAAAACTATCAATAATTATTTTGTTTCTTTTCTTACAGTTCAGCACCAAGAACAAGCCATGTGATACAATTTCTACCTTTTCCATAGACAGTTCCACAAGTGGAGACAGTAAAGAGCCTGTTTATATAGCTGCAGGGGATATCAGACGACGGCTATCAGAACACATTGCCGCCCCAAAGGGCAAATTTGAGGTATTTGGCTGTCTGTATATGCACATCAAAAGGCAGAGATATAACATTCACCTGTTTACCTTCTTCCTTTTTGCACAGTAACTTGTTTTACCTTCACCAAATGTTTTGGATGGCTTGCACTTGGGTAAGAAAGATTTCTATAGATTTTTCTGTCAGAAGTTAAGAGGTCAAGGTAACTGACAGCAAGAAGAAAAATATTTCTGTACAAGAACAGTAGTTTTACATCACAGTTCTGGAGCAAACTTTGCGAATGGCTTGCACTTGAAGTAAGGAACCAGTTGACAAGTACACAGATCTGGTTTAGAGTCTTTGACATACAACTTTACTTCATAAATCTAAGGAAGGTGGTAAAGATTTATGGAGCCTTGTTTTGAAATATGATGAATCAAATCCCATTGCTTCTAACCCTCAAGAGAGGAATTTGATTCTCTATGGTTTATGCAGTTAGTTAGGATAGAATTTAGACATCGTCCAATCATTTAGACTTTAAAAAATATAGTGTAAATATGCACAGACTGGCGACAACTGAAACTTGACCATCCATTGGACTATAAAAATGATGAAAAATGGCAAGTCCAACAGGAAATTAACTAGCCTCATGCTAGCAGACTACCACCAGTTTTGATCCCTGCATCATTGACATGGACTAAACTTTTGATCGCTCAGCTTGGAGTAAGGAAGATGCCAATTGATCTGGAAGCAAGAAGGTCAAAGGTCAAGGTCACTGACAGCAAAATGAAGCATTTCTGAACAACGATTCCAGTTCTGAGCAATGTACCATCAAGTTTGTGGATGGCTGATACTTTGGACAAGAAAGAAGCTTTTTTATTTTGAGATCAAACGGCGAGAGGTCAAGGACACTGAATGAAAGAAGTCAGATGTTATTGGGCACAGTTACTTTAGCTTAACACCTCATACCTTGATCAGATTTTTTGAATGGCTCACACTTTAGATAATGAGAAGCCTTTTGATTTTGGGGGTCAAAAGGTCAGAGTCATTGTGACTCAAGAGAAAAATGAGTTTTACGTAATAACTTCTTTTTTCTAGAGTAAGTTGCATGACCAAACTTTATGGATGGTTTGCACATTGGGTAAAAAAATAAACTATATATTGGGGAGGAGGGTCTAAAGGCCAAACCATTTACTACTCGTGCATGCAAACAGGGCTATTAAAAATGGGGCATGCATATAATGTACTATTCATGGCATTCATGTATGACTTGCATTTCAACAGAGCTAGTTTTAATCTTGTTATAAAAATTTTTAAGTACCAATAGATGCAGCCATGCAGAATTCTTGTAGTCCATGATTTGAAAATTTGAAACTTGTCTTACTTGCTGAAGGATTTGCATAAAACGAAAGATTAGCACAGCATCCACTCCTCATCAACACTTGTTTTAAAATTAAAAGCTGGTGTACAATCTTTATGAATGTCCTAAAGCAACATTCCGAACCTAGAAATACATTTTCAGGTCATCTCTCAGGTTTAAGTTTTAACCATCCTCAAGCTTTTTACTTCTCTATCTTTAACCTTGTTAGAGGAGAAACACTGCAATACTATTGAAGGGGCCCCAAGGGCCAAGTGGTCTAAAGTGCTCACCATTAGGGATTATTGCCATCTCACCGCTGTCTGTGTGGGTTCGAGTCTCAGGTTCGGCCAATGTGGGTATGTGAAAAAGCTTGCCAGTAGCTTCTTGTGGGTCGGTGGTTCTTTCCGGAGTTTTCCTGGATTCTTCCTCCACCATTAATACTGGCCGCCATGTATAGCCTATCTTGTGCTGAAAAATGGCGTTAAATCCTACAACAACAACAACAATACTATTGAATGAACAGACAATTGGAAGGATAAGATACATGGAGGTTCAGAGGGGCAGGGCAACATAATCCCCACCTTTTATTTCTTCTATAACCTTGGTAAAAAAAACTTTAATAAAACTTTGGATATGATCATCAATGGAAGAAGGCATGTTGACCAGTCATTGTACTTTCATATTTCGGGACATGTTTTGCACTTTTTTTAATTGTAGACTTGGGAGAGATAGAGTTATATATATGAGAGCAAATTGCCCACCATTACTTTAGAATTGTGATGGAGGAATTTGATGACACTATTGTGTAGATGTGAAATACAGCCCATCTTAGAAAAGTTTTGGGATGATAATTTGAGTGGTTTGTGAATGTGCATAAATATTGTACAACATTTATTAAAACTAGTGTGGGGACTAAGGGATGGAGGTAGGTGGCTGAGTGGTAGTGATGGGTTAGGCTCAGATGTTAAACTGAAAAACAGAAAAACAATTCATCTTTGCCATTATTTGTTACCATTTGAAATCTTTAACCAGCGTGACCCTGAAGACCCATCAGCAGCAGCCCTGAAAGAACCCTGGGAGGCAAAAGTGCACCGAATTCAGGAGTCCTCACCATATGGTCACCTTCCAAATTGGCGACTTCTGTCAGTCATTGTAAAGTGTGGCGATGATCTGAGACAAGAACTTATGGTCTACCAGGTGCTAAAACAACTTCAGGTGAGGTTTTATATAATCACTGAATCACCAAAGCCAAGATGTAAATTCTTGCTAGCATCTTTTTTAAGCCTAGTTATGTTTTGGAAAATTGTAACAATTTATTTTAGACAGTTTTGGTTGATAGCAAAAATTTCACAAAACTGTTATGACTGTATTGAAGTTATAGCCATTTTAATTTGTTCATGTAGGTGTCAGAGATTTGTTAGCACTTCAGGTAGGCATCAGAGAGCTGCTAATACTTCAAGTAAATTTCATAGAGTGGTTAGCATTCATGTAGGTGTCAGAGTTGGTAGTACTTCATATAGGTGTCAGAGTTGGTAGTACTTCATGTAGGTGTCAGAGTTTTTAGCATTTCAGGTGGGTGTCAGAGAGTGGTTAACACTTCATGTATGTGTCAGAGAGTGATTAGAACTTCTGTAGGTGTCAGAGTTGTTAGCACTTCATGTAGGTGTCAGAGAGTTGTTAGCATTTCATGTGGGTGTCTGAGTTGTTAACACTTCATGTAGGTGTCAGAGAGTGGTATGCACTCCATAAAGGTGTCAGAGTTGTTAGCACTTCTTGAAGGTGTCAGAGTTGTAAGCACTTCTTGTAGCTGTCGGAGTTGTTAGCTCTCTTGTAGGTGTCAGAGTTGTTAGTACTTCATGTAGGTATCAGAGAGTGGTTAGCATTGCATGCAAGTGTCAAGGTTGTTCATGGTTAGCAGTTCATCAAAATTTTAAAGCTCCAATGCACCTTATATGTTACAAGGCCAATAGCCAAGGTCATAAAATTTCAGCATTAATGGCTATACAGTTTAAATATGTTTGAAGAGTCAGTTTAGGAGTGAAACAAAATCCAAACTGCAGAGAATGCTTCTTTTGACTTTATTTGAAAATTTTCCTGTAGATTATATGGAAACATGAGCATGCTCCCCTATGGATCAAGCCATACAACATTGTAGTGACTTCTAAAGACAGCGGTATGATCCAGCCAGTCCTGAATGCGGTATCCATTCACCAAATAAAGAAGCACAGTAAAATGTCCCTCCTGGAATATTTCAAGACGGAGTTTGGACCATTGAATAGTGAAGAGTTTTTGACGGCTCAGAAAAACTTTGTGCAAAGCTGTGCAGCATATTGTCTCGTGTGCTACCTAATGCAGGTTAAAGACAGGTAAAAGTAATTGATAATTCTTGTCTTTTGTGCTACCTAATGCAGGTTAAAGACAGGTAAAAGTAATTGATAATTCATGAAAACACCCAAAAGCATGGATACTTTGAAATTTGTGCTGATATTAACGCTGTTTTTATGAAGTTAGGAGATGCTTAATGACACTGGAGTTCACGTTTCCATTCCATTAATGACAGGAGTTCATAGTTTCCATTCCATTAATGACGCAGGAGTTATATTTTCCATTCCAATAATGGCTTAAGAGTTCATATTTTCCATTCCATTGCTTATGTGTTTACTTGATGGAATGTTCCCCTTGTCACTTCTTAATGGTTATATTTAAGTTGTCATATATTCTGTATGTTTTCGAACACTGTTTATGGGCACCTTTTTTTGTTGCTACAATAATATTTTCATAGCATGTATTTTTCGAACATCATTTTAGAAGAACTTTATTTTAAGTGTAGTTCTACAGTGGGAAGACAAAGCTCCAGACTAACGCCACTTTTAGATAATTTTGAGATAGCTTGATTATCATTGGAAATAGTCTGGAAAAGTTGCATCGTACGATTCAGATTGCAGAAAAATTAGGAAAACCTTGTTTTACATTTCATTAGCTTGTTGACATTACAGTAATAAATTACATTTCTTAAAAACTATATGTAGTCACATATGCAGTAATCAATGCTCAGTGGATAAAAATGTAATATTTTAAGAATCATCAAGTGCAAAGAGGATGTAATTTCATGTTTTGTATATTATGAACTTGTAATTTTACTTTGTTTATACATCTTCTACATATTTCTGTAGTGGATTGGACAGACTGGAATAGGTTCTTTGGCCTCTTCACATCAGTACCTGTAACACATACAAAGTACCTATTCAGCCATTTATTTATTTATTTATTCATGTGTTTAGGCCTGTAAATTCCTATTCAGTTTTCTTTACCACTCACTCACGCAAGATTTCAAGAATTTCAGTACATTTTTGCTGTGTATTGAAAGTATAGTGTATAAAGATAAATTAAACATTGGTACATTTTTGTTGTTTATTGAAAATATATCTTATAAAGACCAATTAAATATTAGTACATTTGTGTTGTGTATTGAAAATATATCTTATAAAGATCAATTTAAATATTAGTATATTTGTGTTGTTTATTGAAAGTATATTTTATAAAGATCAGTTAAACATTAATACATTTGTATTGTGTATTGAAAGTATATCTTACAGTGATCAATTAAACATTAGTTCTTAATATTCTTTTTGTAGCAACCTGAATTTTATCAAATCTTTTTGTTTTTTTATTTAAACATTTCATTTTTTTAGACATAATGGTAACATACTTCTTGACTCAGAGGGGCACATTATCCACATTGACTTCGGATTCATCTTGTCCACATCACCTGGCAAGAACTTGGGATTTGAAAACTCGGCTTTCAAATTAACACACGAATTTGTGGAGGTAAATTTTCTTCATGAAATTTAATTTATCTGAAATTGTTGGGTTTTTCTGTTTTCTTTTTTGAAAATCTGTTTAGTCTTTCAATATTCTTGATACTCTTTTGTGTTTTTAAGAAGAATAGTTGCTCTTTTGGGTATAGATCTAGGATTATGTTTATTCAGATGTCCGTTCATGAATCCACATGAAATTCCCTCATTGTTGTCTTTTTGACAAAGTATAAAGACAAGGGTATCATTTTTGATTGGTGTTAGTGCATGATCAGTATAACTTTGAAAATTTTATAAAATGTTTTTCAGAGCTGTTCAAATATTTGTCATTTCTCTGTTCCCATGCAATCCACTAGTTTTCTTTTCAGTCCCCATTAAACACATAAAAACTGTGCCAGTAAAACATCTTGTTTAGAAGCCAATGTACTGATCAAAATGTATAAATCTACTGGTTTGATGTCCTGGTTCTGTCACATGTGTGTTGGATGTAATGATTATAATGTAAGGATGCATTGAGTACAGTATGTGGATGTAATGCATTGATTACACATTTCTGGAATTCCAGTCCCCTGACTTTATTCCCTCCTCCAGATAGTATTGGATGGCCAAAATTGAAAACATGATCCCAGTCTGATTTCCTAGTCACAACCAACATACAAAATCCCATCCTCTGTTTTCCCTAAGACAGCATGTGTTACACATGTGCTATAATTCTCTTCAAAATTTGCCTTTTTTTCATCTTTTAACATATTTTTGGCATTTTACCAACCAATTTGTATCATTCAAGCGTTCTCAGTCCTTGCTTCAACTGAGTGTTGTTTATTTCTTTTTACTTTTTAGGGTTGGTTTGCTTTTTTAGTTTTTAGGTTTTTTTTGGCAGATTGCATAGCAAGTGGTGCTTCATTAAGTTGTATCCCCCTTCTGATGCTGAGGTTAGTGTTGATATGTAATATCTACCCTTATATCTACTATATATATATATATATATATATATATATATATATATATATATATATATATATACCTGGTTCCACATTTTCTATTTTGTATGAAATTCTGTCTTTCAGAGCTTCTAATGTTGCAAAGTATAGGTAAGTGTGGGCATAGGAAGGCCACGTAGGACACTCACCCTACTTGTTTAGCATGCACAGGGTGTGTATACATGGATGGCTGTTCAAACCCATGACCTCCCACATCTGAGGCAGACACTCTAACCACTAGGCCACCGGAGCAACCCTGAGATGGAAAAAGAAGATTGCGTTTCATTTTGGTCCAAAACCAGATCAGAGGGTCTGGGCAGTAAACATCTTTATGAATAAGTGGGATCATCTGTATGCATATGTCTTCCCACTTTTCCAAATAATTCTGATGATGCTCAACCAAATCAGGATCGCCACTGCTTGACTTATTCTGGTAGCTCCCCAGTGACCCCAGCGATTGTGATTCAGTGACCTACTAGACCTGTTAGTAGACAAATTCTGGAGACTACCACAGAACAGGGACCTGCTGTTGCAGCACAGGAGGTCTCTCTCTTTCTCTACAACAGCTCACTGATTCTTCACCTTCAAGCTTGACTCACCCCAGGTGATAAACCAGTTTTTGAGCAGTGTTGCTGATTGCATCATCCAGGTTTGGAGGCAGTCTGCTTCCAGGGTCCAAGAAGCAAAGTGATAATCTGCTGCAGTTAGTGCAGAGCCACTATTTCATGCTATAGGCAACTTTATAAGACACTTAAAAGATAGGCTCCTTTGCCCATTTAGGGTGTTAAAGTTTTTTTTATGGCTTCTAAAGGGAAAAGGAGGGGTTGAAAAGGTCTCCTTCTCCCTCTAATGGATTCTTTTGATATTTGGCAGCCACTGTGTCCAGGTGAGATTATCCTCAAGGTCAAGAGGGATCATCAGTCCCTTCACAGACAGGTCTTTCTTTCTTGAGAATTAAAGAATGTGAAGTTTGGACTACTTCTACATCTTTGCCCTATTTGTATCACTCATCTTGGGATGATGTTATGAGAACCATCTTCTGATGGTCACACTTCTTTCTTTTATGTCCGTCTTTGACTGGTCAGATTATTTTATTGTTAGGCCCTATAATGATGGCATCAGATATGTGGCCCAACCTTTTGCAAGCTTCCAATCACTTGAGCACTCATAAATGCAGAATAGTAATTATCTATTCCAGATTCAGTGAGGTTATCAGCCTCCTTTCTAACTGATAAAGAATGTATTTTGTTGTGTTTTGGGATGGGGATTATCAGTCTCTTCACAGAGAGGTCTTTCTTTCATGAGAATTAAAGCCTGTGAAGTTTGGGCTACTTCGATATATTTGCCCATTTGAATCACTCATCTTGGAATGATGTTATAAGAACCACCTTCTGATAGTCTCACGCTTCTTTCTTTTATGTCTCTCCTGGACCTGTCAGATTGTTTTATCATTAGGCCCTATAATGATGGCATCAGATGTGGTCCAACCTTTTGCAAGCTTCCAGTTACTTGAACACTCATAAATGCAGAATAGTAATTATCTATTCCAGATTCAGTGAGGTTATCAGCCTCCTTTCTAACTGGTAAAGAATGTATTATGTTGTGTTTTGGGATGGGGATAAGCTAATTTTAATTTTATTTATGTAGTCAGAATGGTACCTTGTCTTTTTCAATTTTGACCCTCCAATACTAATTGGAGGAAGGAATAATTAGTTGGGGATGAGAGTCCCAGGAAAGGAAAGAAATGCAATAGTAGCAGGTAGATACTAGTTATGCAAAAGTAGTTTTACCACCCCTAACCCCAAAAAACACTACATTTTAGCAGTTTCTGTGAGACAGTATACTGTAGTTCCCAATTATTTTACAGCAGTTTATGTTACAGTTTGAATTTCATGTTCGTGTATGACTAATACAAGTAAAGGAAAATACTAAATGATCAGAATAGCATTTGATTTCAAGTGGACATGGAATTGAATGTTTTGAGATATTTTTTTAGGTGATGGGAGGAGAGGGAAGTGACATGTTTGAGTACTTCAAGATTTTGATTCTGCAAGGTCTTGTGGCCGCAAGGAAACACATGGACAAGATTGTACCCTTGGTGGAAATTATGCAGACAGGTAGGTTGATTGCAGCCCGCAAAAGCAATTTTTTATGTTTATTATAGGCTTTTCTGTTCAAAAGGGGGGCTTCAGGTGGGCAAGCGGTCTAAGATGCTTGCCTTTACAGATCACTGCCATCTCACCTCCGTACATGTGTCACACTTGGTCATTGTGGGTATGTGAGAAAATTTGTAATGGGTTGGTCATTCTTGCCAGCATTTTCCTCTACCAGCTATACTAGCTGCCCGCTAGCCTATCTTTGCTGAATTATGGTGCTGAACCAACAAAAACCATGCCAATCAAGATTCATTAATCTCTCTGGGAAGATAAATTTAAATGTGGATGTTCTCAATAGTTAGCTTTGCAAATATTGTTTTTTGTCACTGAGGAGAGATTGTTATTTATTATTACTGTATCTAATTTTTTAAAACATTATTATGCCAGTACATTTTCTCTACAAATTCTAAGAATTATTTTAAAATTCCTATGTTTTATTAATTGAAATATAGGCAGTTTACAGGGTTAAATTTTACATTCCAGGACTAATTAAATCTTTGATATATGAAGACGTTATGCACCTAATTTTACCATATTTCACTGCTGGGTCACAAGTATAGTAATTAATTAATCGATCGATCAATCTGTTTATTTATTTATTTATTTATTTATTTATATTTTTTTTTCATTTTTTTTCATTATAAATATCTAGGTAACCCTATTATCTTTTGTGTTGCGTTAATCACCTAAACTTTAAAAAATGTTATCAAGCTACAGTTCTGATTTTTACTTTTTTTATTTCTAGGTTCCCACTTGCCATGTTTCTGCAAGGGTGTCAGTACGATTCGGGCATTGAAAGACAGGTTCCATATGAATCTTACCGAGGAGCAACTGCAGCTTCAGGTGGACCAACTAGTGGAGTCCAGTCTCAACTCACTCACCACAAAACTTTATGATGGTTTTCAGTACTTTACCAATGGAATCCTATGAGAACCTTTTAAGAAAGGGGATGAAAAAATATGCTCAAGTTTTATATTGTTAAGCTGAAACTCAGTTTCCTATTGAACTCGGTGATAACTTGATAAGTTTCAGTAATTCATGGATACAATTTCTGAGAGTTTTTTATTTACAAGGAATCAAAATAGCATGCTTTAGTATTCTTTGGAAGTCAATAAATGGTCAATGAACAAAGGATTGAGTAGAACCAAAGCTATTTCCTTTTGAAACTCCGTAATTGCAGTACTTTACCAAATGAGATTCCAGGTAGTGAAAAAGTGAGTTTCAAAGGGCCACAACCAGATGAGTCATTTAGATATATCAGATATATCCTATTTCTTTTGTTTTAATGAAAATTAAAAGACATATCATTTTCAGTCTTCCCTGCTAGGAGTCTTCTGTACTGGGAATTGTCCCCCATAAGAATTTTACTTTTGGATAAAAGTCAACATTTTTCCTTCCTTGGAAATAAATGCAGAAAGATTTTTGGTGAAGACTTCTCTTCATATTTTCTACCAATGACCATTGACTATGTGCCCACTTGGTGACAAAGTTAATTAGAATCAGTGAAACATTTAAGTCAGCCTTTGAAATTGATCATCGTGAGCTTCATTGGCAAAATGCAAACTCAGTTTGTGGTGCATTCTATCCAGTACGTTAAATGTCACGTTTAGATTTGTGTTAGAATTAAAAGATAATATGCACAAGCATGTTTTGATAGTTACAAAATGGATATCCAAGAATATTATGTGGTCCAGTTTAACATCAAAACTTTTACCACACAAATTATGATGGATTTCAGAAATTTTCCCTAGTCATGTGGAATTAGGAACTGAGAGGCAGTTAGAGGCTTGACCCCTCAGCATAAAACCTTTCCTCAGGGTTTCAGGCATGATTAACAAAGTATTTTGGAGAGTTGCAAAGCCATATAATGATCAAATAGGAGACTTATTTTGATGTTAATTTACAAATTTTGACAGTAAGAATATACATGTAGTAAAACTAATTGGAAAAATTGAAATGACGTTCTCGAAAAATATTTATTTATTTTGGCCGTAACTCAAAATAATATTTATAATTTAATTCAAGAACCATATACCTCATCAACTGCAATGGTTGAGTGGTTAGCAAGCCAGGCTCTCAACCAAAATGGTGCTGATTCATATCCTACCATTGGATAGCTTTGGTCAGCAACCATGGCATGTCCTTGGGCAGGTCACATTGTTCCAGCAGACCTCTGCACTAAATATCCTACTTGTGTCCATGTGCCATAAAACATCAAAGTGCCAGTAAATACCAAATCCAACCAAATCACCAACGGATGGTGAAAAGAGACAGATATGTTGTATCTGCACATTTTATAGGTCAACACCATGGTATTAAATATGGCCAACACCATAGTGTTAAATATGGCCTTTATTGTGGTATTATGTATGGTCAACACCATAGTATTAAATATGGCGAACACCATAGTGTTAAATATGGCCTTTACTGTGGTATTGTGTATGGTCAACACCATAGTATTAAATATGGCCAACACCATAGTGTTAAAAATGGCCATCACCATGGTATTACATATGGCCAACACCTTAGTATAAAATATGGACAACACTAAAGTATTATACATGGCCTTTACCATAGTATTGCATATGGCTAACACCATGGTATTACATATGGCCAACACCATGGTACTAAATATAGAATATTGCCAACACCATGGTATTACATATGGCCAATGCCATGGTATTAAATATGGCCAACACTATAGTATTATATATGGCCTTTACCATAGTACTGCATATTGCCAACACCATGGTATTACATATGGCTACTACTATGGTATTAAATATGGCCAACACCATGGTATTAAATATGGCCAACACTATAGTATTATATATGGCCTTTACAATAGTATTGCATATTGCCAACACCATGGTATTACATATGGCCAACAACCATGTTATTAAATGTGGCCATCACCATGGTATGACATAATGGCTAACACCATAGTATTAACTATGGCCAGCACCATGGTACTAAATATGGACAACACCAATGTATTAAATGTAGCCAACACCATCATATGACATATGGCCAATGCCATGGTATTAAATATGGCAATCTTGTACTTTCATAGTTAATATTTCACTCTTTAGGCTAGTGCATAGGGGTTAACTGGAGGTGGAAACAACACTTTCTTTCATTTGCAGTTTTGATCTTTTTAACAGCTTTATTTCTTATCCGGTTTTCGTGAAATTTTTATTTAAAAGTTGTCAGTCACCATGATATTTCTTCAGAGAGAAAAACATATGGTAAAGAACTATTTTCACTGATTAATAGAGCAATCACCAATTATCCAAAAGAACAGTAATAGAATGGCCCAGTCCCATATTGCTAATCATGGTGCAATTCACTTTTTTCTTAAGTTGGTCAGCTGAGTTAGTGGAGGTTATTTTTAGCTGTTAATTTTTTTTAATAACTTTTTTGCAGAAAGTAAATAGATTTTGAAATCACTGCTGTGGAACTGCTTGCAGAACGTTTGGAAAATTGACCAGATGTTGTTGTTAGTTTCTTTCCAGAAAAATGTGACGATACAGCACGTATTTTGAGAAAAATTTAATTTTGTTAAAAAAGTGACCATGGAAATTTAGTGACTTTGTTAATGAGACACTGACAGTGTTGTGTTGGTGTCATCGATTGTAACAAATACCTGTAAGACATGTCTGGCAATTCCTTCAATAACTTTGTCAGTGTTCTTTTTAAGTCCTCGTATATTGTAACAAAAAATGTGTGTGTACATTTTCAACTTAAAGTTTGTGATAACTTTTAAACCTGTATAAAAACTGATTTTTAGTGATAATTGCATTGCATATAAATTTAGTGTCATGTTTGTTTCCACATTGTTTCTACACCTTTTCCTGTTTTGATATCAGTTCTCTTCCTAAATATCTCACTTCGACATAACTCCTGTCAGTTTCCTAATGACTTGAAATTGTTGTTTTCCTGTTATATACAGAAGTGTGTAAAAATGCAGTGACCAAAACTATTAAATAACATATTCTTTTATAAAATTTGACGCAGGCTGATGTATGCCAAGCACTGCATTGTATATACCCCACCCCCCACCCCCATATTTTCATGAGGTATGCATGCCTCCATGTTGTTGCCTGAATAACAGAATCATTGGCATGAAAGATCGAAATATAGGTGAAGTGTGGTATAAAATTCTTAACTTGAAATCTAGTTTTTCTTTAATGTTATAGAACAAGCATAAGACCTTTGCCTCTTCAAAGAAAAGTCCAACATGCAGCAAATATTTTTGGGGCTGTTCCACAAAAACATACATGGGACCAAGGGAAGGCGCTTTTGAAGTGGAGTACTCACCCATAGATGCAATTTAGAATTGTCTTATCATTTTAATATGAACACTGTGAAATCAAAGTTCCCTGGCATATCTTTTTTAAAAACTCTCTTCCCTGGGTGTCCTGTATATTTAAATGGAACAGCCCTTATAACATTATAGTATTTCAAACACTTTAAACATTTCTACTCGTTTCAGATCGAGGTTTTCATGAAATAACACACAACAGAATCCATATATTTTTAAAGTTTTACAAAATTCTGATAAATTATATAACATTTTCATTGCCAAGCAAAACTTTTAACATGTACTGGGACTGCTGGGCAAAGTATTGTACTAGCCCTGAAATATTATTGACGTTATCGGGGCATTTTTAATAGAATAGTATTATTGTTTGTTCCCCACTCATGTAATTTTACCCATGTCCATTTCTTTGTTGTATGCTTCATTACAAGAAGATGTGTTTGCATAAAAACATTCAAGTATGTAAATTGATAATTTATATTTGACTGTATATTATGAATGCATCATATTGTGTGATTGAAATTCCATACCACGTTCTATTTATATTTTAATTAGCAACTAAAAATGCAAGACAAATTCTGCCAATCAGATGTTATGACATTTAATGTTGAAATGCTGTATGGTAATCATTCTGTGACAAAGAGAGAGAGTGGGAGAGGGAGAAATTTTAATATTTTTAGACAATGATGTGTACTGAGATTTCTTGTATTTGTAATTACAAACATTGTTACACTGTCAAGTTTTGTGAACATAAACCACATAAATGAAAAAAAGACAAACTTGTATACATGTAACTTGGTGATACAATAATATCTGTACTACACTTGCAAAATTGTTACACTGCAGAGACACTGAATTCACTGGCTGTAAATATTTAACAGGACAAGAAAATATTATAATTTTTCACTGTATTTTTCTCATAATTATGAATTTCTGGCTAAACATTTTATAGAATCATCTTTAGAATCATCATTCTAAATTTTAAGTTGGTACTGGTTAGAGTTATATTGTAAAGCAATCTCCTTGTATAAGTTTTAACTCGTGCTAGTTAATAATTTGCTAATACTCGTGCAATTCCAAAGTTGCAAATTGGTGCCGGATAGATTGGTGTTGTAAAGCAATTTCCTTATACAAGTTTTAACTCCTACTGATTATTAATTAGCTTGTAAATGATTTGTTAATATGTATTTAGTCATCATGATTGTAGACCTAATTTTTATTGTATTGCTAATATCACATTTATGATATTGCACTACAGAGCAGTCTTTGTGATAAAATGCCATAAATGCAATAACTGTTTGGAGGATGTCAATGCAAACAATTTAAAAGTTATAGAGAAAAGGTTCAGACTGTACAAACCATAAAGAAATAAAAATGTCATTCAAAATTGAGGGATGTAGTTTTAGTATACTTGTACATCAGCACTAAAAGGCATGTCGTGTTCCATGTTGGGATCATATTTTCAAAGGTGAGAGCTAAATTTCCATTACATTATCCCTTCTGCTGTAGACCTTTAAATCCTTTTGGTATTATGGGATGAAATATGGCATGCTTACGTATCATCACAAGGTGTATCACACACAGTGGGAATCCTATCTTCAGGGTGATGGTCACTTTCCCTTCCACTCTATACCGTTAAAGCTGTTTGATATTAAGGGATGAAAATTTGGATGCTTTTTCATTATCACTAGAGGATGTGACATGCTTCACTTTGGAGATCATTCAAGGTCATGGTAATAGCTCAGTATTTTACATTTTTTATCACACTTTCCCATCTTCTCCATACCCTTTGAAGCCATTTGAGATTCATTTATGAAACTTGTTATTACTACATACCATTCTAAAACGTGATGCATACTACATTAGGGTACTGTTTTCAGCATCTAGGTCACAAAACAATAGTTTTGTTTCAGTAACGTTTGAAGTGATGTTAGCAGCTGTTCCATTTAGTGCCGCCAAAAAGTTATACGAGGAGAATGAATACTCAAAATGGTCCATTATAAGAGGGATAAAATCACAAAAAAACAAGGACAAAATGGTGAAAATAGATGAGGGTTCCCGATTAACAGGGGATGTAATTTTTTTGTAAATTCTAGAAAGATAATAAAAAAATAAATAATGGTGATTAACTATATGAATTTTCATTAAAACTATTCACAAAATATAGAATTGCACACCAGCTAAATGTTTGAATAAATGTTGACTCTTTTCAAGAGCTATGAAATGTACCTCACATTTACCATTCCTTCATGTGCTGAATGTTATAGTAACAATCATATGTAGGTTAGAGATCGAAACAATCTATCATAATGCACTTCACAGTGAAGTGATTATTGCAAAAGACACACTCAGGTGGGTCTTTACCCATTAATATATAGGATTGGATTATATAAGTATGACCAATTCTAATTCTTGCATTGACTACCTTGTCCTTACAGGCGGTTCTGTAGAAAGGATGAATCTTGGTATTCTTATATATTGCCACTAGCAGAGTGTTGCATTGCATGTTGGAGCTTCGATACTCAAGGTCAGGGTCATAGGTCAATGTTTTAAAGTTCTTTTGTTTCTGCTTTGTATCACTAAAGCTGTTTGATGTACAGCGATGAACCATGATAAACTTAGTTTATCAGCATCTCATGTATCAGTCAAGGATTTTCATCAGGGAACCATGGTAGCTCGCTAGAGCTCGTAATTCAGGGGTTGCAGGTTCAATCCCTTAACAGTTCAGCCCACATCATCTTTCTTGGTGTGTCCTTGGGCACGGAGCTTGGTTCCCATTTCCTTGGTATGATATCACTGATATTGTGTTAAAAAGTGCCATTAAGACTATGAAATCAAACAGGTTTTTTTCTTCATGGCGAAAGTCACTGATTATTGTTTTTAACCCTTTTTTCTTAACTTTTGTAATGCTTATCAAGACAGGGCAATAAAACTTGATTGCTTGTAATGTCTTGGTAACAACTTTACAGCTCAGTCTTAAAAGTCACAGATTTCACAATTGTGAACTTTACGTCTTCACTATGTTAGGCAGGAGATGGAAATTCACTGAAACTTGTTGGTTCCAAGAGCAATGATCAATGCAATATTTTTCAGTAAGCTATTACATGTAAACACATCAAAATTCTACCATAATCCTTCAATATTTTTATTTTTTGCTGATGGTGCCAGGTTTTAGTGCTTGCCTGCTGTATCATGCATGTCACATGATGCAGTCTATTGTATCGTGTGGCACACAATACAGTCTACAGAAATAAATTATAATAAACATAAGATTTTATTTGTGTTTTATTTCTCCTCAGGTGCGTGTTTATTACTGTAGTAACTTCATTGTTGACTGCTGTAATAATTACAGTTACACACCAAAGTAGTGTCATATGTTACAAACTAAAGTAGTCTCCAGTAAGTAGTCTCCAGTGTCACAAACTAAAGTAGAATTGATTATTGTAATTATTCCAGTGATACAAAAGTAGAATTGAGTAATTATTCCAGTACATGTATTACAGAATCTAGTACTGATTAATTATTCCAGACTTACAGAATATGCCAAATGTCAACGTGGTCGTGTAGGTACATTTCCTCAAATTTAAAAGTTGTTAAGATATCGACTACTATTTTAGCTTGACTGTAATCTGGTCAGTCCTGATTGTTGAATGCTCTGCACCTTAAATGTCATCATAAAACTTAGACAAAAATTATTGATCACTTTAGACTTTACAGTGGTGGTCAAGAATCTATTGCAACAAATAAGGTAGTACGAATTTTTTCACAACATGAGCAGCTTTCATTATGATATCACAGTGCATGGTATCAAGTCAGGTTTATACTGGATCATATGTTTTTGTGGTGATGTTGGGAAAGTGAGATCATGTGGTCTACATTTTGCTTTGCCAACAGTTGCTTATGAGTGGACCATGTCCAATTGATTTGTTCTGTTGAATGTTTTGCCAGTTTGTTTTCAGTGAAGCATATATCAGATATTGGGGTCACTCCTCCACATTGTGTTGGACTCCAACTCGCACCCTTTGGGTCACAAAGTTGGCATGCTAATCATGGAGCCACTATGGCTTCTGTGTTGGACTCCAACTCGAACCCTTTTGGTCAAGAAAGCCAATGGAAAATTGAGACCTGTAAGACACCTGAACAGACTTTACCAATTTATTATTGCCCTGAAGTTCATCATGGAGACCACGAGGTCTATCCATCTGTCTGTCCTATGCAATGAATGTGCAATCAGTCTAGATTTGGCCAACATATATATTCCATATTCCAATCCACATAATTTCATGTAAATACCTTCACTTCAACTATCATGGAGTGGTTTATCAGTTCTATGCCCTTCCATTGTCTTGCTCTTAGCCCTTGGGCATTCACCAAAGCATTGCAGAAAACCATATCCAACTTCTGGATATTCTACTTGGTGTACCAGGATGATACTGCAGAAATGTTCTTATCAGTTTGGCTTTGGTTCACCATTTAATTTTCTCTACTCAATTCATTTTCAATATTTATTTTTATATTATTAAATAAATAAATGGTTCGATTTAGTTATAATGTTTTATATAGCAAATGCAAACATAAATTTAACGGGTTATAAATTCAGATAACATAAAAGAAAGAAGAAAAATACCCACATGAATTAGTACACAATAATATTTACAATTTTTTGTACACTAAACAAATATCACTTCACATTCTGAAATCAGGTAATTCTCTTTGTTTGTGATATCCTTTATTTCTATACTGCTGTGTAAAGTCTCAGATTGGTTAACTACATGATTTTTTACACAACCAAACCTCTGTGTTCCAGCCACCACATGGCAGTATTGAAAAATGTAAGTGCTTCCTGTGTGGAGATGAAGGAGACGCAATGTCTGAATTACTCTCAACGCTAGTGGTGCTCCAGTTGGAACTGACCTCCTTTGAGAATCTTTTTCTTACCAGCTTGGCAATTTGTTCTTCTGACACATATTTAACTATGGAACAGTCTTTGTCACCACATATACACCCCTCCTCCATATAAGACATATCTCAGAATCATGGATCTTTGCAAATTTGTCCCAAATAGCCTCTGCACTGACCGATATAACAGCCGATAGTAGATCTGCTTTAAAAGTACCAATGACTCCCTGATCTGAAGGCTGGATCAAAGATGTTATGGTTTTAGAGATATATTCTACCTGGATCTGCCTGACTCCATCAGCATGGCAGTGCAATTATACAATAGATTCTAGATCGTAGGTTGTTCCTGACGCATGGGGCGAACATTTTTTGAAAAACTTCTCCAAGTATTGACAATGGTTCCATCTTTGTTCTACTTGAAGCCCTCCTTATGTGTATCATCTATGGGAGCTTGAGTTTTGTCCAACATCATTCGATAACATAGACCAGCTCATCCCAACTGTAAACTTCATCTTCTGCATATCCTTACGGTTGACTACCGCTCCAAGCTGCATAGGTTAACTGAATGCAGTCTTTCAATTTACTCGGCATATCTCTCCATACAGTGAACTGGAATTCCCCAAAGGCATCCATTGTTTGCCATGAAATTGGAGTCACTATTGATGGTTTTTGACATTTTCTCTCTTTCTGGACCTTTAGAACTACTACTGCTTTGTGAACCAGGTGTACACAGCATCATCTAATTTTTTTTTCATTTGCAGTCTGTGCTTATTTCCATTCAAGCCCATCATCAGAATCAGCATAATGTAATCCCAAAATTTTGATTCATCTTTATGCAAGTGTCAACTCTGGATGTTTAAGTTCAGTACAAACTTTCAGTCTCGCTCTTCATTACGGATTCTATCTAAGACACTAAGCTTTTCACTCATGTTATAATGCCTTTTGCTTGGTACCCTTTTCTTAATGATCTCATTTACAAATGAACAGATTACTGATATATATCTATATACACACACTCTCTCTCATTTAAGATATTAATTACATACGATTTGAATCAGTATTCAATTGGTCAAATGAAATGAACTTTTTTGAGAATCAATAGTGTTCACAAGAGCTTATGAATGTAGGATCTGCATGCCTTTGAAGTTTTTGTTACCTCCCTTACAAAATACATAATTAACTACATAACACAAAACAGGTTTATTTTAATCAACTGTTGCAATACAACAAATGCTTACCCAGGTTGTAAATCAAAATACACTTGGCACTTAATTAGGTCCTCCCATAAGCATTCACTTTTTCAACTGACACATTATAAGTTTTAACAGAAGAAATCATGATTGTAGTTAAAAGATGAGCCTGGAGCACAAATTTCACCTGACATCTTTAATTGGTGTTTATTTTTTATAGTGTTGCCAACTGTTATAATTTACCAACATTTTTCATTTATCAATATTTCCCTATATATTCCTATCTAAAGTGTATTTAGAATGTATTTTTGCCAAGAAAATGTAACAAAATATTAAGTTTCTTAATAAAACTTGTGAATTTCATGATATTGGTTCTAAATTTCCAGGCCCCAACTACCATGTTTGATAATAAAATGCGTTATGTCAAGATTTAATTTACTAATTTTGATCACAATTTTCATCACATTCGAAAAATAGTGGCCAATTCTTTTGGTACTTTCAATAAGAAAATGCGAGTCACCTTACTGCATATTATAAGTGGGCTTTGCATTAACCAAGTGTCCTATTACAAGGAAGCAAAGACTCCATGCCACGGAGGTCTTGTTATATCCAAAAAAGATTTTGTAAATATTTATCAGCATTTAAATGTCCTATAAAAACTGCATTTCATGGTAAACATAATACAGTCTAGTGAAAGAAACTAACATCAATGCTAAATAAATCTCAGTCTCTCAGTTTTCCAAATAATACAGATGTGACAAGGATGGAAATGCCAAATCCAAAATATCCAAAAACAGGAAATCCGTAACTTGAAAGCATGATTCCTCCAACTGTGGGAGACATCGTTCTAATGAGAGAGTTGACGGCCATGTTTAACCCCAACATGGCACCTGAAAGAAAAAGAGAATAAAGAGACATTTATCATAATCATCTGCATAGAAAATTCTTAGCACAATTATGTTACTAACGAGTTTTCTTTTCTATTTCACCAAATAAAAATGTTATTGACAAACTTATAAAAATGCAAGACATGTACAATATCAAGTGTGACCTAATCTCCACTTAATACAAATGAATTCACTTTTGACTAATTGGTCAGAATATTCCATGATAACTGTACCATATTTGATAAAGGCTAGTCAAAAATGTGATCGAATTATTGATTTTGTACATTTAAGAAATATGACCAACACATTCTAAATTCAAAATAATAGTCAAATGTGATAAAACTACATAAGGAATAGAATATATAATATAGATCAGTTAAAATTCATTTACTTATACTTACTGTATATTTTGTACAATAAATTATTTCATCCTTTTTCAAAACTTTCAAGCACTCTATGTGCCTTACTGTATATCCTCAAATAAAAGGCAAGTTCAACTACAAACAACAAAGACCCTGATCAGCTGTCAAATAATGCACCAGTAGATCAGCATTTATGTTGTTTATTCAATCAATTAATACCAACAGATGGCATAGAGCCAGATCTCCTGGTACAAAATGGGATAGCAGATCTGGGTCTATGTAGCTAGCAGATGGCAAAGATTTATACATGAGTCTATATGGTACCTGTATATGTTTCACCTGTATATTACATGTTTATTACATGTTATACCTGTACATTGCATGTTTTACCTGTACATTACATGTTTTGCCTGTATATTACATGTTATACCTGTTCATTATATGTTTTACCAGTACATTACATGTTTCACCTGTATATTACATTTTCCCTGTACATTACATGTTTTACCTGTACATTACATGTTTTACCTGTATATTACATGTTTTACCTGTATCTGTATGTTCCACTGTTTTGGTAAGAGCACTACTTATCACAATGTTCTGTGAGGCCAGACCTGTCACCAGCGGGGCCATCACCAAGTAAAGCTGCCACACATTGGTCACATAAGACTGGAAGAGAAGTGAAAACATAACATCATATAACAAAGTGTAGGTTTTCTATAATCTGAAGCTTGATGTAATAAAAAAAGAATACCAGGTTGTGAAGTAACAAGTCAAATGAAAACAATCACAAATCAAACCAATTGTTAACATTATTAATTTTCAGACAGTTTTTCACTTTGTATAAAATAAAGTTGGAGCTGCAGAAACAAAAGGAAATTTTTATCTACTGATGTCAACTTAATTTGTGCATAATTCATATATGCAATTAAATGTCATTCCATCTGGTAAAATGAGCTCATAAAATTTAATTTGCATAATTTATTTGCTAACGACTTTATTTGAGTATTACCATGAAATGTGGCCAGTTGAGAAGACAGAACCAGCCATGAGTATGACTATTATGTCCAATACCATGGAGATAAAATGATTGCCCAACTATCAACTGAAGTTTCCACACTGAAAACTCAGCCGACTGAAACACAAAAGCAAATCCCAGATATCCCTAGACAGTTTCAATTTTGCTGTTAACAAATCTCAAGGCCATGACAAAATAGGTAATGACCAAGTGCCTGTTTGTTGGCACTGTGGCCAATATTGGCTGCCATGTCAGTCTGAATCATTCCCAAAAGTTTTACAGCAATCGATTCATGGTATGCCACCCATAGGCCTTCCATTTAATACAAGTCACTATAAAAATGTTTTATGGAAATTACACTAACAAGAATTTAGCTGCTGGGTTAGTGGCCATATCATCATTCATTGGCAGCTCAGTCTCGTGAGACCATGCAAGTAGCGCCCTTGGAGTGTCGTCTGTCTCTGCAGGGCAATGCATGAGTGATAGTCCCTATTGCAGTTGGTGCAGAAGTACTGGGAAGTCCAAGTTGCTGGGGTTGCTGCCACACTCTTCTTTCTCTCACCTTTCTCTGCTGCCAGCTGGCCTCTCCTCACATCAGCGACTGCTATGCCCTTGCGGACCGTCAGTCTTCAGATGCCTCGGTCCTCGGCCTGCATTTCCCAGCTGTTGGGTGAAATGTCGCATGCCTTCATGTCCCTCTTGCACACATCCTTGAAACGGAATGAGGGGCGGCCAACTCTTCTGGTGCCAGTGGCCAGCTGTCCATACAGGATGTCCTTTGGCAGCCTCCCATCCTCCATGCGTCTGAAGTGTCCCAGCCACTGAAGACGGCATATGCTCAGCAGGGAGTACATGCTGGGGATACTTGCACGCTGCAGGATCTTGCTGTGTGGGATGCAGTCTTGCCAGCTGATTTTCAGGATGTGTTTTAGGCACCGTATATGGAAGGAGTTGAACTGGCACTCTTGTAGTGGCCATAGCAATGAGGCAAATACTGAGCTCAGTGGTATCTTGACAAAAGCACTGCTCGACAGTGAACACAGTCAATGGTATTTAGACAAAAGCCCTGCTTGATACCGACTCCACAGTGAACACAGTCAATGGTATTTAGACAAAAGCCCTGCTTGATACTGACTCCATACTGAACACATTCTATGGTATTTAGACAAAAGCTCTCCTTGATACTGAATCCACACTGAACACATTTAGTCCAACATTTATTGAATACATTTGTCCAATTCACCTCTTCAACCCTGAACAAAATTCTTGACAAAGAAGGAGTAGAAGTCAAGATTTTGCCCTACCTGAGTTAAACACAAGTGGCCCTTGCCACTCATGGTCTAGAAGAACAGCAAGTCAAATATTGTTATTACTTGTCACTCCCAACTGCAGGCATAACGCCACTGTACCAGTTTTGCTAGGTACCAATGTACCTCAGCACTACACGGAGATGTGGAAGAGTCAAATTAGGGAAAGATTTTTAAACACTGTTCACTTGTTTATATTCTGGTACTTAGCCATTCTCTACTTGCCTTAAAGTGAATTGGAATTAACCATGAAGAAAAATAGCAAAGGCGTAGTCCACTGTGCTGAGAAAAAAATCATTCTTCCATCAAGTTCTACAGTAGTGGTAGATGGTTACCTGTCCAAGGAAGTAGAGTACCACACTAACTTTGCTATATTACCAACCATCAAGGTATATATATATATATATATATATATATATATATATATATATATATATATATATATATATATATAACTGGACAGCAACTGTTCAATCACCCAGAATAAAATGGTCAAACTACTCATTTTGTTTTATTCTTAGCTTTGGAGGGAAATTATTCAGTCTGACAGTTTTTAAATGAAAGATTTTATTCTGCCCTTCAAAATCATGAGTTCCTTTTCCATATATATTGGAACTGCCCTTGATGCAGACTCAGGTTAGCAATATTTATGCTACATTCATTATAGCTGTTCTATTCAAAGCCAAAAATTAATATTTTGAAGATCTTATATGTTTGGTAAATTCGGACAATTTTGGTGCTAAAAGCTTCAATACGATGGTGTCAGTCACCAAGGTACATGTATTTTAAATCCAGTTTTATGATTTGCTTCTGTTTGAACATTACATTATAAGCTAAAATGAAAAATAGATCTTGCATTTCTTGACAGGCAATTTAATGTCTGAGAGACTGTCATTTCAATAGGAAGCTATTAGCAAGCTTTCTTACATACCCACAATGGTCAATCTATGATCCAAACCTATGTGGGCAAGCTTTCTTACATACCTACAATAGTCAATCCATGATTCAAACCTATGTGGGCAAGCTTTCTTACATACCTACAACAGTCAATCCATCATTCAAACCTATGTGGGCAAGCTTTCTTACATACCCACAATGGTCAATCCATGATCCAAACCTATGTGGGCAAGCTTTCTTACATACCTACAATAGTCAATCCATCATTCAAACCTATGTGGGCAAGCTTTCTTACATACCTACAACAGTCAATCCATGATTCAAACCTATGTGGGCAAGTTTTCTTACATACCTACAATGGTCAATCCATGATTCAAACCTATGTGGGCAAGCTTTCTTACATACCCAGAATGGTCAAATCATGGTTCAAACCTATGTGGGCAAGCTTTCTTACATACTCACAATGGTCAAACCATGATTCAAACCTATGTGGGCAAGCTTTCTTACATACCCACAATGGTCAATCCATGATTCAAACTTATGTGGGCAAGCTTTCTTACATACCCACAATGGTCAAACCATGATTCAAACCTATGTGGGCAAGCTTTCTTACATGCCTACAACAGTCAAACCATGATTCAAACCTATGTGGGCAAGCTTTCTTACATACCTACAATGATCAAACCATGATTCAAACCTATGTGGGCAAGCTTTCTTACATACCTACAACGATCAAACCATGATTCAAACCTATGTGGGCAAGCTTTCTTACATACCTACAACGATCAATCCATGATTCAAACCTATGTGGGCAAGCTTTCTTACATACCTACAACGGTCAATCCATGATTCAAACCTATGTGGGCAAGCTTTCTTACATACCTACAACGGTCAATCCATGATTCAAACCTATGTGGGCAAGCTTTCTTTCATACCCACAATGGTCAATCCATGATTCAAACCTATGTGGGCAAGCTTTCTTTCATACCCACAATGGTCAAACCATGATTCAAACCTATGTGGGCAAGCTTTCTTACATACCCACAATGGTCAAACCATGATTCAAACCTATGTGGGCAAGCTTTCTTACATACCCACAATGGTCAATCCATGATTCAAACCTATGTGGGCAAGCTTTCTTACATACCGACAATAGTCAATCCATCATTCAAACCTATGTGGGCAAGCTTTCTTACATACCCACAACGGTCAAACCATGATTCAAACCTATGTGGGCAAGCTTTCTTACATACCCACAACGGTCAAACCATGATTCAAACCTATGTGGGGAAGCTTTCTTACATACCTACAATACTCAATCCATGATTCAAACCTATGTGGGCAAGCTTTCTTACATACCTACAATACTCAATCCATGATTCAAACCTATGTGGGCAAGCTTTCTTACATACCTACAATACTCAATCAATGATTCAAACCTATGTGGGCAAGCTTTCTTACATACCCACAATGGTCAATCCATGATTCAAACCTACACTGACAGGCTTTCTTACACACCCACAATGGTCAAATCATAACTCACACATACATTGGCAGAGGTGAGATGTCACTGATCTGTAAAGACAAGCACCTTAGACCACTCAACTACTCAAGGCCCCTTCTTTAAAAACAAGAAAATGCAAAACCTTTATGCATATCCACACCATCCACAAACCTAGAATACAAAGTTTTAATAAAGTCATCTACCTAGTGAGTAAGTGCTGATGAACTGACTTTTCAAAATAAACTATGACATTATTTCAAACCATGTTCCCAAAAATGGAGAAAAAGTAAAACTTTATTGCACATCCAGATCAACATGTACGTAGTCCTTAAAGTTCATTAAAATCTTATAACTGATGTGAGAGACAAACCAATGGATGGACAGACCAATGCATGGACAGACCATTGCATGGACAGACCAATGCATGGACAGACCATTGCATGGACAGGAGGATAAGCAGACAGACAGCATGAGACATGGATGCAGTGACCATATCTCCACTCTTTCATGAAGTGCAGGAATAATAAAATCATTCAAGTATTTTAGGTTGGGAAGCAATGACATTCTATATTCAGAAAACTTCCTCTCATTTTAGAAACCTTTTCAACAATTTTCCCCAAAAAGTGAAACTTGACTGCACATTTACATGAGCCGCACAAGTGTCTAAATTACAGTTTCAAAAATCCTCCAAGCAGTGTGAGAAAGGAATCAATATCAAACTTGATTCCCAAAACACTCTATAATTGTACAAGAAATATTTCAAAAATGGACCAAAGAATAAATGGTAAAATCTTATTCCACTACTATAGCAACCATATATCCAGCCTACAAAGTTTCAATTAAATCCTTCAAACAGTGTTCAATGAGATATAATGAAGATCTAAATTCCCAAAATATGTTTTTCACCTACAAAATTTCAAAATTTCCTCAAAATGGACCAGATAAAAGACGCTGTTGCACATCTACACCAATCACATATATATCCCAAAAGCTGCAATAACATCCCTTAACAGTGAGGGAAGAAAGGCAATGACAACATTAACTATCCAAATCTTCCCTTTCATGCAATTTAAAAAGAAATGTATCCAAAAAGTGGCCAGCAGAAAGAAGTAAAACCTTAATGCACGTATACACCAATCACTTATCTGGTCAAGAAAAATGAAATAAAATAACCCAGCTGGTGATGCAAGAGAAAAAGCGAGGATGAGCTGACTTTTCTGACCATCCACCACACACATCCCTCCTGCTGACAACTTCCTCAAGAAATTTCCTCAAAAATGGTCCAAAGCAAAAAATGAAAACCTTGTTTCATTATTTAAAGCCAACAAAGTTTAAATAAAATCCTGTACATGGTGTGTGAGGAGGAGCAACGATAAGCACTGACACGGACAAAAAGATTTAAAGTGGGACAGATGGATACAGAGAAGCAATGGCAATATATATGCTCTTTTCTGAAATGTGGGAATAAGATATAAATATTTTTGTCCTAATATACCATAAAGGAAATGGCAAGATCTGATTGTAGATGAAAAATGAGAAGAGTAAGGGAACGATATATGTGAAATTTAAGAGTAAGGAAAGAATACATGTGAAATTTAAGATTAAAGGAAGGATAAATGTGAAGTTTAAGAGTCTGGGAAGGATAAATGTGAAGTTTAAGAGTAAGGGAAGGATAAATGTGAAGTTTAAGAGTAAAGGAAGGATAAATGTGAAGTTTAAGAGTCTGGGAAGGATAAATGTGAAGTTTAAGAGTAAGGGAAGGATAAATGTGAAGTTTAAGAGTCTGGGAAGGATAAATGTGAAGTTTAAGAGTCTGGGAAGGATAAATGTGAAGTTTAAGAGTAAGGGAAGGATAAATGTGAAGTTTAAGAGTAAGGGAAGGATAAATGTGAAGTTTAAGAGTAAGGGAAGGATAAATGTGAAGTTTAAGAGTAAAGGAAGGATAAATGTGAAGTTTAAGAGTAAAGGAAGGATACATTGTGAAGTTTAAGAGTAAAGGAAGGATAAATGTGAAGTTTAAGAGTAAGGGAAGGATAAATGTGCAGTTTAAGAGTAAGGGAAGGATAAATGTGAAGTTTAAGAGTAAAGGAAGGATAAATGTGAAGAGTAAAACAAATTGTGGACTTACCAACATAAGATATGACCAGATCAATATAAATGAAGCCCATTTTAAAATTGAATTTTCTGAAAATTTTTTCAGTAAAACTCCAACTCCAAGGCCTTGTACTATCTGAAATATAGAATACAAAATCAAACTACTTGACAAATATGGAAATGTATTGTTATTATAAACCTCATTTATTCAATATTTATTTCATATCTTAACACCAAATTTATCAAAAAGAAAACCAAATTCTATAAATATAACAACTAAAGAGTGCAATTAATATGTATCACAACTGAAGCTAACATTTTTTATCTACACTTTCATATTGTGCAGTAAAATTGAAATGGCTCATATATCAATCACTGATGATTTGCTCAGATTCATTCTGTAACAAATTTCAAACAAATGAAAACTCAAACTAAAACTTTTGTCCCACAGTGTCTCAAGTTTTAAAGGCTTTACTGTATTTTAATATTTTGTTTTTTAAATCTAGGAAGAATGAAATTTACTGATATATTCAGAACTTCTTTTGCAGACATCTGCTAAATGGTGGACTACATTGTTGACATGTCTGTTAGATGGCAGACTACAATGCTGATACCGTATTTACTGCATGTTTCCGGATGGCAAAAAATAATTACTTTCTTTGTTGTCCGAATACATATTAAATTCTTTAATTAGGTGTCCGAAAACAAACGGGAAGACAAATTTGTGTCTCTCTCCCCTCCCCCCCCCCCGTCCGTAACAAAGTTACCATTAGCTCACATGACGACATGCTGCCGTGAAGTAAAACAAGTATTTTGTCTAACACCACGGAAAGGATAATGAATGAAAAACAGGCATTACCTGCCTATTTTGTCTATTTGATAAATGTCCATCAACCAGAGAACGCAGCCATACATGTATTAGAGTCACGATTGTGTGCATATTTACCAAAATAACCGCCATATTAGTAATCATGCAATCCAGTTTAACCCTTTACTAGCCTAATCAGTGATCAATAAAATCTACATTACAAACGCATGCAAGCTTTATGTCTGTGTAATTAAGATATTAATATAAACTAAATAAAAAAAAATTGGAATTATAATTCTTAAGATATTTATGACAGAAACATTTTAGTATCGAGAGTAGAAATACCGGTACATGTATGAGGGCTAATCTTAGAGCACCAAGGATGAGAGGCTCCATATGGGGTGAGTGTTGTATGCACGCCTAGGAAGGGTAAAAATAACAAGCAAGTTGCAATATACGAGTTGTTAATATGTTGGTATTTTTAAAAAATAAAGGTGATCTATTTGTTGTGGTTCTCTCTTCTTTTTGTTTCCCACCTAGCCGAGGGTAGCTTCAAAATGAGTAGAGCCTGCCGACTCGAAACAATCGACTGCTCAAAGATTGTTTTGATGCATGTTGGAGATTTCGAGGTGTCTAGGTGATAATTGTTCCTACGATAATTTGTGGGATTTTTTTGACAGGTGTGTTCGGAAATAAAGGGCAGCCATCTGGATTTCATTAAAAAAGCACACAATGTACCGAACATGTTGAACCCACAATCAATATTTATCGTCTACAAAGAGGTTTATTACCTGCAGAACAATAACTACATTTAAACCCATGGTACATAATGCCTCGGGGATAAGGGGTTTGTTTTGTTGCACAATGCCAATGAATTTACTAATCCATACTGACTCTCTGATGTATTGTTTAATGATATAAAACAGGGATCATGATTTCTAATCAAAGCCATAACTGTCACACCTGCGTTAAGTGGTTTCGTGTGTAACGATGTCTACACTGACAACCAATCCATGGAAGTTCGTGATCACATTAATAATTGCCGACCAAATGAAGTGAACTTTGTATCAGCTAAATTAACGACAAACACACTGTGAATTTTACTTTAAAACGAAGCAGCAGATCTTCTTAGATTGTGTCCGAAAACATAAACTGTAGAAAAAGTTATAGTGGAGCAACGTCCGAAAAATTACAAGGCATTTAAATATTATATTTGCCCAAAAAAACGGTGTCCGAAAACAAATAATGTCCGAAAACATGCAGTAAATACGGTATGTCTGCCAAAGGGTGCTTTCTAAACGTGATATCACAGACATGTTCATTTCTTATGGTTTATGGCATGTCTGTCTGTCCAATCATGCCAATCACAAATTTATTACATACTCAATAACTTCTGAAAGTACAACATTGATTTAAACCAAATTTAATTTACAATCAATAACTTCAAAACGACTATGGATTTAAACCATTTCTGGTACAAGGTCTGCATTAAGGTGATCCAGATCAGGTCTGTTATTCGTTAATGTCTCCTAAATTTAGCTGAGTTATAGTCCTTGTTTAGAATGAGAACACTGCCTTTCAACTATATTGTATTGGTGGAGGTGTCATGTTACACTGATACATCTCAAGTTTTGAAATGTATGGGAAACACCAAATATTAGTTATCATGAATACTTAGAACTGTCAAATTAAAGCATTGGATCATGCAAATAAAGCATTCTGGGTACTATGGTCAAGATCCCTATGTAGAACATAATGTAACTGCCTACTATGTTGAAGATCCCCATGTAGAACATAATGTAATTATTTGCCATGGCCAAGATCCCTATGATGGACATAATGTAATTATTTTGTGATGGCCAAGATCCCTATGTAGGACATAATGTAACTGCTTACCATGGTGAAGATTCCCATGTAGAACATAATGTAATTATTTGCCATGGCCAAGATCCCCATGTAGAACATAATGTAATTATTTGCCATGGCCAAGATCCCTATGTAGGACATAATGTAATTATTTCTGATGGCCATGATCCCTATGTAGGACATAATGTAATTATTTGTAATGGCCAAGATCCCTATGTAGAACATAATGTAATTATTTGTGATGGCCAAGATCCCTATGTAGAACATAATGTAATTATTTGCCATGGCCAAGATCCCTATGTAGGACATAATGTAATTATTTGTAATGGCCAAGATCCCTATGTAGAACATAATGTAATTATTTGTGATGGCCAAGATCCCTATGTAGGACATAATGTAATTCCTTACCATGGCCAAGATCCCTATGTAGAACATAATGTAATTATTTGTGATGGCCAAGATCCCTATGTAGGACATAATGTAATTCCTTACCATGGCCAAGATCCCTATGTAGAACATAATGTAATTATTTGTGATGGCCAAGATCCCTATGTAGGACATAATGTAATTCCTTACCATGGCCAAGATCCCTATGTAGGACATAATGTAATTCCTTACCATGGCCAAGATCCCTATGTAGGACATAATGTAATTAAATACCATGGCCAAGATCCCTATGTAGGACATAATGTAATTCCTTACCATGGCCAAGATCCCTATGTAGGACATAATGTAATTAAGTACCATGGCCAAGATCCCTATGTAGGACATAATGTAATTCCTTACCATGGCCAAGATCCCTATGTAGGACATAATGTAATTATTTGTGATGGCCAAGATCCCTATGTAGAACATAATGTAATTATTTGTAATGGCCAAGATCCCTATGTAGGACATAATGTAATTCCTTACCATGGCCATGATCCCTATGTAGGACATAATGTAATTATTTGTGATGGCCAAGATCCCTATGTAGAACATAATGTAATTATTTGTAATGGCCAAGATCCCTATGTAGGACATAATGTAATTCCTTACCATGGCCAAGATCCCTATGTAGGAAATAATGTAATTCCTTACCATGGCCAAGATCCCTATGTAGGACATAATGTAATTACATACCATGGCCAAGATCCCTATGGAGGACATAATGTAATTCCTTACCATGGCCAAGATCCCTATGTAGGACATAATGTAATTACATACCATGGCCAAGATCCCTATGTAGGACGTAATGTAATTACTTACTATGGTCAACATAATTATGTATGGCATAATGTAGTTACTTACCATAGCCAAGATCCATATGTGCAGCATAATGTAATTACTTACCATGGCCAAGATTTCTATGTAGACCATCATGTAATTACACCACTCCCTCGATAACTCACGCCCTGATAGCTCGTGAACCCACTTATAACGCGGGGTCAGGCATGGATCCCACTTTTTAAAACCAGAAATTACCCCAAAAATAGATCCCTATTTTATGAACTTTATGGAAATCGCAATCAAAATTAGCTACAAAAACTTTGATATATCGCTCGTTTTATCATCAAAAACGGTATACAGGACCTGGAAATTTTAATCAACATTATGAAATACCAAATTTAAAAATAAGTCATACAATTTTGTTACATTTTCTTTCCAAGTGACATTCCCAGCACACTGCAATTAACGATATGTAAGGAAATTTCGATCAATGAAAATGTCACTTACGCCGAGTGGAGGCAGTACTTTAATAAATAAATACAAATTAAATAATTTTTTTATCAACTGAAATTTGTGTTCTAGTTCTATCTTCTAGTTCCTTTTAAGTGTAATCATCATAAATGCAATGTGTCCTCTTGTAATTAAACGTAAAATGTGTCAATCTACCGTAACAGCTATGTCCACGAGCATTTCTCTGAAAACCTATTTAAGTGCTGACCGTGTTTTGATAACTGACTTGCAGAAGTATTTGTTGCATTGCTGCACTGAATTAAAAGCTGGCCTCCTTTGTATTATCACATTAATTATGTCTTTTGAATCAAATAATGGAGGTGAAATAAAAGAAAAGTTAAAAGGCACGAAAATCCTACAAACTTAAAATCTAGCTGCCCCGGTCGTATGTCAGGTGAAATCACTTCAGTTGATCAGTTGAACACTGTTATAAATGTTACTGTGTATGTAACATAAACTTTGGTAACTGTGATCAAAGATAGCATGGCAACCAAGCGAAAAGAATACTATTCTTCGTAGAATAAAGAACTTGGTTTCACAGATACGGACCATTGTGGGCAAGCGAGTTTCAGAGAATTGTTGAACTGGCACTTTGAGATATCCTCAAGAATGATAAAAAGTTTCATTATTACTTCCAATGAAATCACGATATCAATACTGTACTAACTGAACAGCACAAAAATTGAGATTCGATGTAGACGACTGTCTCACGCTTGCTTTTTGAACAAAAGGAATCTTGTTTGGTGGTGTATCAACAGTTAGTCTAGTTCCTGCTCTTTTACTCCCAATTTGGTAGGATACAATAACATACCACTCCAGGAACCAGACTCATCAAGAAAACAAAAAGCAGTGACATAATACACACGTTTTCGTGTAAACGTAATGGTTGTTGAAACCAGTTCGAACGATCTTGCACATGTTAGACATTTTGAAAAAAAATGTTATTTAAACAGAATAACGAACAACTTCATTAGAAAAAGTGCGTTATTAAAAATTATTATCGACGTGAATGTAAAATGAGGATTCAGTCATTAAACAGCGATGTTCCCTAACCCCGACACACACCCCCGCTGTTTTCTCGATGTCCAAGCGATTTTTTCTCAATTTTTGGAGGTCCCTCAGTAACTCGCGCCCTCACTTATAGCGTGGTCTATGTTTGTGGACCCCGTTGTGTGCGAGTTATCGAGGGATTGGTGTACTTACCATGGTCAAGATCCATATATAGGACATAATGTAATTACTTAATATGGTCAATATCCCTATGTAGGATGTAATGTAATTACTTACCATGGTCAAGATCCCTATGTAGGACATAATGTATCCATTTTGATCTGGAGGTAATTTAAAGGTTTCTAAGGCCACAACTTGAAACATGCTCTCAAAAACCCCTATAGGAACACCTGTAATGAAAACAAGACTTTTAAATTTGCACATGTAATATCTCTTAAAGATGTAGTTCTTACAATCCAAAGATATGGACTTGTATATACTCAGATAAATGGAATTTTGAAATATATTCACAAAACATGAATACCCTGCAACATGCCCTGTGTATGATCATGAATACCCTGTATATGATCATAAATACCCTGCAACATCCCCTGTATATGATCATGAATACCCTGCAACATGCCCTGTATATGATCATGAATACCCTGCAACATCCCCTGTATATGATCATGAATACCCTGCAACATGCCCTGCATATGATCATGAATACCCTGCAACATGCCCTGTATATGATCATGAATACCCTGCAACATGCCCTGTATATGATCATGAATACCCTGCAACATGCCCTGTATATGATCATGAATACCCTGCAACATGCCCTGTATATGATCATGAATACCCTGCAACATGCCCTGTATATGATCATGAATACCCTGCAACATGCCCTGTATATGATCATGAATACCCTGCAACATGCCCTGTATATGATCATGAATACCCTGCAACATGCCCTGCATATGATCATGAATACCCTGCAACATGCCCTGCATATGACCATGAATACCCTACAACATCCCCTGCACATGACCATGAATAACCTACAACATCCCCTGTCTATGATCATGAATACCCTGCAACATCCCCTGTGTATGATCATGAATACCCTGCAACATCCCCTGTGTATGATCATGAATACCCTGCAACATCCCCTGTGTATGATCATGAATACCCTGCAACATGCCCTGTACATGATCATGAATACCCCGCAACATCCCCTGTACATGATCATGAATACCCTGCAACATCCCTTGTGTATGGTCATGAATACCCTGCATCATCCCTGTATATGATCATGAATACCCTGCAACATGCCCTGTACATGATCATGAATACCTGCAACATGCTCTGTACATGATCATGAATACCCTGCAACATGCCCTGTACATGATCATGAATACCCTGCAACATGCCCTGTATATGATCATGAATGAAATGAGCATGAGAAGCAAACTCTAAACACAAAATTTAACCCTGATCACTGAAACCTGAAATTTATGTCACAGTAACTGTCAAAGTTGCAGGACTCTTGGACTAACCATGCCTGAGAAACTGACCTAAACGAAAATGCAAACTGATGTCAATGAAGTAAAGAAATGTAGATCAAAGTGAACTATTATAGTACAACTATATTGCATTCACTAAAATGTGTGTGTTTGTGTGTGTGTGTGATTTGGATTTTTACCGCAGATTTAACAACTTTTCAGTCATATTGTTACAATGTCTGTAATGTGGCAGTTTATAGTGATAGCTAGCACTGGGGCATCATGCCACAGACATGTAGCATCATCTCCCACCCAGCCACATTATCCTGATACCAGGCCAACCAGCCCTAACACAATGACCTCTCAATGCTGAGTGCCAAGCAAGGGGAAGCTGCTAGTACAATTTTTATAAGTCTTTGTATGACTCAGCCGGGATTCAAAACCACTACCTCCTGCATCTGAGGACACCCTAACCATTAGACCACCAGAGCAGTCCACTAAGATACATGTACATACCAAGTTGCATGCTTCAAGCTGGCAACTGAGAAACTGACCCAAACATAAAACAACAAAAGTCAATGAAGAATGAAACAGAGGTCACAGTGATCTACTTTGTAATATGGTGCTGTAGACGCCAAGATGTGTCTATATACCAATCTTTTGGTTGGTATGTTGAATGACTCTGGGATTTATAATTCCCAAGAAGCTTACCCAAACACAAAATGTAACCAAATGTGAGGTACAGACATACAAATGGACAAACAAGAGCAATTATATACCCTTTCCAAATTCATGGCAGGGCATAACATTATTTTATTATATGCTATAGAATACAGTCACATATTTAATTATAACATGCAAGGACTTCAAAGCTGCACTCATATTTAAATTTGAAAGCTGTATGTGAAACAGATATGAATAGATAGACTTGTATATTCCAAACCATACAAACAAATAAAAAATTTAGATTTCACTGTCAAATAGGTCACTGTGCATTAGCTCTGTAAAGGCTGCAAAAACACAGACCCAGATCTGCCAAAGCATAATGTTACAGCATATTATGGTCTACATTGTCTGATCTGCTGATTATTCAAAACAAACTGCACAGACTCAGATCTACTCACACATTGTGCAATATCAGATCTGGGTCTGTGCAGTATAAAGTTGGACTTGAGTCAAAAGCAAGTATTTATTGTAACCAAAAGTGACTACTGATAATACTATCACAACCATTATATTTCATCTCTTGTGCACTGCACAGTACCAAAAGAGCAATTTTAAGTAAGGCAGCTTTTTAATGGGATAAATGTAATGTATAAAAGGAAAGATCATCTAAAGTTTATGTTATTGATAATTTGGGAAAATAGGGGCAATCATGAAGCAATGGATGGGTCAAGGTCACTAATTTAACAATCCTGACCTGCTGTAAAAGAAAATATGTAGCTAAATAATCTTTGACCAAAAAGCATATTGATGCCAGTCTAATTGCCACTGCCTGATGCCATTCTAACTGCCATTACCTGATGCCATTCTAATTGCCATTACCTGATGCCATTCTAACTGCCATTACCTGATGCCATTCTAACTGCCATTACCTGATGCCATTCTAACTGCCATTACCTGACGCCATCCTAATTGCCAGCAACATGAAGGCTCCAGGTGCCATGATCAGAGAAAGCCACTTTCTAAGACTGAAGACTCCACTGCTGTTGCTGCTTTCTAATATGATTAAAAGAAAAGAAATTTTCTCAGTGTAGCCTCCATCAAAATTCTGAATACACACTACTTGTCAGTGCCTGTGATTTGATAACATTTAAATGCTGCAATTATACACAATGTGATTTCATGAATGGATGTACAGTTATATTCAGTAATAATTGCTGTAAGCAAAGCTGTTTTTAGTTTGTTTTTCTGCAAATTGTTTTGTTATTTTGTTAAATTTTGTTAAACCAAACACGAAAGAAATATATTAAACTGTTTGGAAAAAATTGATGTGTTTTCTGATTGACCAACCATCCCTATTTTTCGCTGCCGACCCTAGCACTTCCCCCCCCCCAGTTAAAAAAATCAAATTCAATACAATTATATTTTTTTTTTAAAATTAATTTGTGCATCTAATTGAGCCAGTTTAGCCTGGTACTTTATGTGCTTAGTACATTATATATACTGATCATTATCATATATATAATGTTAAGAAAAAAGTTATATTTTTTTTTTAAATCCCTACATATCAACCCTGATCTTAAAACTAGTGCAACAGGAAACACATGGATTGTGTTGGCCTTGTCATAAATGTGGGGAAGAAATGAATGTAGGAACTCAATGCATGCTACTAGTGACAATTAAAGAATACTGACACATCAAACAGGAACATGCAAGGATTTACATCATTCAATGTTATAGTTAGTGCTTATGTGATTATGTGAATAATTGATCATTGCATCTGATCCATATGCCAGAAAACAATAACTGATAAAAAGTTATATATGTTTTGGAAAAAGAAATTTTACCACACAAAATGACTCTTTTATGTTAAATTTGCCCAATTCAAACATGCAAAAAAATGTAAACATAAAGTTCTGTGATGTTTTCAGTTCCAGATGTAAACATAAAGATCTGCAACAATGTTTCACTCCCAAATGTAAAGTGTGTGTGTGTGTGCATGTGTGATTCGGATTTTTAATGTAGCTTTAACAATTTTTCAGTCATATTGCTACAATGTCTGCAGGGAGGCAGATTATAGTGATGTCTAGCACCGGGGCATCATGCCGCAGACATGTAGCATGATGTCCCACCCAGTAACATTATCCTGACACCAGGCCAACCAATCTAAACACTAACCTCTTAATGCTGAGCTCCAAGTGAGGCTGCAGCTAGTACTATTTTGATAAGTCCCTGGTACGACTCCGCCAAGGTTCGAACCTGTGACCTCCCGCATCCGAGTTGGATGCTCTAAAAACTTAGGCCACCGGAGCAGTCTTCCAAATGTAAAGATAAAGCTCCATGATAATGTTTCACTTCCAGCATGTATTACATCACAGGAGGGCAAGACGATGACTTACAACTAAGCATTTGTATCTATGTCCGCAGTTTTGGGAACTGTACCGTTAACTGAGGTTGAATGCATTGGTCATGTCAACGACTGGTCACTCGCAGGCTGTAAGCCAGACTAGACACATGTAAATATAGTTGCTTACAAATGAAAAGATTATGCTGTGAATTATGTTTCAGCAAAAAAATTTATACACTTAAAAGTCTGAAGTGCTCATGCAATTTTCCAATTGCCACATCACAATTCTGAAGGCCATAAAAGGGCAATTAGTCACCACTTGGAGCACTACACAGCATTACAACCGTGAAGATCACCATAGGGCAATCAGTCACAATGTGGATTGCTGCAGAACATCAGAATGTACATAAAAAAAATCACTCATAACTGTCTCAGTTCTTCACCAATGGAAGCTGGGTATTTAAAACTGTTCCAGCCATGCTGCAATAACAAGAAACTCTTCACTGGAGATAAAAGCTGTCCTGACCTTGCATTAACATGCTGCAATAACCATGTAGACTCTCTGCAAATGGGGACTGTGGATTCCAAGCAGTTTCAACCATGTACTTGTATAACTGTGAAGCCTCTCCTCCAAATGGGGCAGGAAACTGTTTTCATGCTGTGACAACTATGTAGGCCCTTCACCAGCTGGAGCTGCCAGTAGATTCCAAGGTTTTCTAACTACGTGTTTACATGCTTCAACAACTGTGTTAGTTCTCCACCAATGGTGGCTGAGTATTCCAAGCAGTTCCAACCATGTGTTTACATTCTGCAATGACTGTGTACACTTTCTGTCCGGGGGGGGGGGGGGGGGGGGAGCAGGGATTCCAAGCATTTCCAACCATGTGTTTACATGGTGTGATAACCATGTCAGCTCCACCAATGGGATAGGGGATTCCAATCGGTTTCCCAATACAGTTACATTCTGTGATAACTGTGTAGGTACTCGATCATTGGAGGCTGAGAATTCCAAGGCATTCTGTCCATACATTTACATGCTAAAAAGTCTTTTCCATGGTATTTTTCAGAGACAAAGTGTTATATTCAGGGTGGAATCTTATGATATAATCCAAAATTTTGCCTAAAGGTTTTTTCCTCCATTTTCTGTTAAGGGAACTCACAAATGTCTGCTGTGTTTAAATCAAGTCACTTAATCTTGAGTACACTCAGTCTCACCAAGTACACTCAGTCTCTTTGAGTACATTCAGTACAGTCTCACTGAGTACATTCAGTCTCAATGAGTACATTCAGTCTCAATGAGTACATTCAGTCTCATTAAGTATGCTCAATCTAACTACATTCATCCCAGAATGGATTCAATGACCTCATGTTACAAACTGACTCCTTGTAGTGAGTGACTACTATAAATTCTTAAAATGAAGCATGTTAGTTGAGAATACTCGAGTAGCTCAAAAGTGTTAGTTAGAAAGTGACCGTTTGGTCATCATTCCTGCCATATAATAGTAAAACATTGGAACAAATATTTATAGAATCAGACTTATAATCAATATGACTTCTGGATTCGACTGACCAGGCTAGTTAGGGCCATTCCAGAATTAAACACAAGGGGGGAGAGCTTTGGTAGGGTGTAGGTGGGATTAATCCAGATTGTTTTAAATCACCAATTAAAATTTTGATGAGTGATGGGGTCTTTTAAAACCATTTACCCAACCCAACCACACCCAAAATAACCCACCCATGTATTTAATTCTGGAACATTACTTTAACAATCCCACTATAAAACTGAATTACCTGCCCCTGACTTACCATCAGACTGGTGTGCTTTCTTCTTATAAATAGGAATGAACTTAAGCACCAATAAAATACTGAGGATGGAACCAAGAAAGGCTGTAAATGCTGAAGCTTCTTCCCTAGGTGAAAACAAATGTAAAAAATTCAAATATGACACAAATGCTCCACCACCCATTCTTTTATCAAACTTACCCAAAGGCAAGAAAGTAGCAAACACAGATCACAATGAGCAAAATGTATTGTAACGGAGTTGCGCTCACCAAGAACAGTGTCAATTCCATATCTGTATTGTACTGGGACATGTACTCACAGCAGAAAATAGTGAGACTAAGCTAAACAAAAATATGGGGAGTGTTTATAAATGCCACAGAAAAGGACACACAAAAGAAATTGCACCATTCCACTTTATTTTCTATTTCTGCATTACCCTTTACATGTAGAAATTTTAAAACATTCACTGATATATAATTGGAGTATTCATTTGGAACAAGTCCAGAATTATACTGCAGCAGTAAAAGATGTTCACATCTAGTTTATTTGATAAAAGTTTCCTTGAAATTTCATCAGCACCTTAGGTTCAACTCAAAATGTAATCATGACTGGTACAATTGCTGCTTTGGATGTCATATTTATAAATGACTGGTTCCATTGATGTTTTGGATGTCATCAGGTCATACTTATAAATGTACAGTAAATCTCAGAATATTGGAATATGATTTTTCACAAACCTAGCTTTTGGAGTCATGCAAAGTTTAATTATATATAATTTATTTATATGGAAAAAAGGATTAGTCTGTATTTTAATTCCATAGGATTGGAAAATTTTAACAGTCAAGATTTTGAAAGAAATGCTATGTCTCACCTGCTCTGCTGTGGCACCCATCAGGTGTTATGATAGTACATGCAAGTGTCTGATAAAATGAGTAAAATGCAAAAACTAACATAATTAATGAAGCAAGAAAACAGGTTATTGTGACCAACTTTGCCTGTAATAAATGATTAGTACACTCCATGATGAATATAATGATTAGATTTTACAACTGTAGATACAACAGTGAACGAGAACATCAACTGAATCTCACATGTTTTTGTAGACACAACAACAACAACAATAATGACAAAAATAACAATGCAATAGAAAAGTAACACCAATCTCCATGACACACAGTGACACAAAACTGTAAGTTTATAGCCCTATCCACATTGGCCATTCTAGCAGAAATTATCCAATCTGTGTCTAACATGACAAGGTGTTTAATTCAGAACACGAATACCATGGCAACAGGAATATATTTGAAACAGCCAACAAAATAAAGACTGGTGTGTGTGTGCGTGTGTGTGTGTTGAATTTTTAACATAGCATTAAAATACTTTCAGTCATAGTGCTCCAATGCCTGTAGCGTGGCAGTTTATAGTGATGTCTAGCTCTGGAGCATAATACTGCAGACATATGGCATGATATCCCACCCAGTCACATTATCCTGACACCAGGCTGAGCAGTCTTAACACTAACTTCTTAATACTGAGCTCCTAGCAAGGCAGCTGTTAGTACCATTTTTATAAGTCTTTGGTATAACTTGAAGCAGCAACCTCCTGCATCCGGGTTGGACGCTCTAACCAAATAAAAACTGGTATGAGGAATAAATGCTTAAGTTGCTCTGCTTGATATGCACTCACATACCAATTTTCAGGATTCAAGGTGAAACTGAAATAAGAATATCAAAGGTGTAATGAACTGATAGCTGAAAATACAAAATAAATGGACAGCTGAATACATGAAAGTTGCCCAATCACAAAAAGGTGGTCACAGTGACCTACATTTTATGGTCAGTTACCCACCCTGATATGCATCCACACTGCAATATTCACATGAAAATTAGATTAAATCAGGCTATACTGATCTCATTTTGGTGTACTCAAGTAATCTTTTTCTTTTGATAACTGCACTTATCAAGTTCTGAATGGATAGCAAAATAACACAAAAGATACTCGATTGTGAAAATTATAAAAATGACCTAGTTTTTATATGGTAGCATTCATAACCTCAATATGCATCAATATTGCAATTTTCATAAGTGTAAGTGAAATAAAAGTCACTAGAGTATGACGTTGTGTTGGTTTGTTTACTATTGTTAAGACCCAAGATACATCCATATATGTAGGTGAATAGGGTGCAAGATACTGAGGCTGTAATGAATAAATCACAAGAAATATTGAAGTCACTAGAGAATTTAAATTACATCACAATGTCCTAGTTTTGGGTATAGGTATCACATACCAATTTTCATGGCTGTTGGTGAAATAACGTCCAAGATATAGAGGAGATAACAAACAGAACGCTTAAACTACAAAAGTCCCTCATGAACATTAGGTCCCAATGACCTAGTTTTGGTGTGGTTGAGTTACTTTACTGAGATGTATCCATATAACTATCTTAAATACTGTTGGTGAAATAGAGATCAAGATATTGAGGGTGTAACAAATGAACAGCTGAAAATACATAGGTAACTAGTGTGTGAAAATTGGGTTGAACTGAAGTAGTTTTGGTATGGTCAAGTTACTATAATAATAATAATAAAGACTTTATTTAAAGAGGGTAACTCAATTAGCTAAGAGCTAATCTACCTTGAGGTCCTCATATAACGGAATTTAATACTGTCGAAATGAAATCACATACTAATTTTCATAAGTGGAAGTGAAATAAGGTCAAAGATATAGGGGTATAACAAACAAACAGCTGAACATTCAAAAGTCAAGACCACAACAACCTAGTTTTTGTATAGCTGAATTATTCTAATCAAGATGTATCTACATATAAATTTTCATGAGTGTAGGTGAAATAGAATCCAAGATGCAGACGATGTAATGAATGAACAGCTAACAATGCGAGTCATTCAAGCATGAAAACGGTGTCAAACTGACCAGTTTTTGTATCTTTATGACCAGTTTTCATATCTTTATGTCTCTTTCCTTGAGATGCTAGGGTTAAAAACTGATGAAAGGAAGCCTGCAATATGTTAATCACAATTACTAAATTGCCAGCTTTAAAAAAAACTTTAATGAAAATTTCTTATGATTATGTATTTGAATATAAACTGTATTCAATATGCAAAAGACAAAAACGCTAGTACAAGAAAAAGTTAACTTCAAACTCCAGACACAATCACATACCAATTTTCATAAGTGTCAATGAAATCGCATACTAAGACAATGATGTTGTAACAAACAGAAAGCTGAAAATACAAAAGTCACTAAAGCATGAAAACTGGGTCACAATGACATCATTTTGGTATGGTTGATTTACTTTTGTCAATCTGTATCTACATATCAAAAACTATCAATGAGTCTGAATATAACAAGCATTTTAGTAAATTATGTTTCTCTGAAGATACTCACCCAATCACATTAACATTGCTACCTCTCAAAACCTGCAATTGATATCCAAAACATTTGTCTTTCCTGTCTATATTCTATATAGACAAACAGAAGAAACTCTTACCAACTCTTCAATTTACCTCCCCTCACCATGCTCGAGTGATATTTCAATGAGGATTCTCACGTTTGTGAGGAGGTGTGGAAGGATTTAACAGTAATGTGATCTGGTAAGCATTCTCAGAGGAACATAAATTACTATAATATTTGCTTTCTCCTTTGAATACATTCCCTGATCACACTAACATTAAGTAATAGGAGAAGGCACATAGTACCTCTACCATGATCATAATTTGTAGATCTAGTCTACCAAAAAATGGGGTGCCACTTTTCTGTCATGTAACAGAAGGTAAAGGAAATGGCAGACAAAGAAAATCAAATTTGCCACTGCACTGAGTAGGCCAAGGAGTTGCAAAATTTCTTTGATACCCTCTTCCTGTTGGAATTAACTCTGCAAATTCAATAATCCATATGTACAAATTAAGGAAGGCAAACAAGATTGAGATTTCTAAACAATTCAGGTGGCCAAAATGCTGGGATAGAGTGAGGTCTAAGTTGTCCCAATTAATCAAAAACTGACACAAGGGAAATATCATTTCTGCCTTCACTAAAGATAAACTAAACCGTGTGTTTTTGGAGGATGTTGTCGAGATATGCCATTATCACTGCCGACTGATATCATATCACTGATATCACTGATATGCCATTATCACTGTTGACTGATATCATATCACTGATATCACTGATATGCCATTATCACTGCCAACTGATATCATATCACTGATATCACTGATATGCCATTATCACTGTTGACTGATATCATATCACTGATATCACTGATATGCCATTATCACTGTTGACTGAAAATGAGAGATTACAGTTTATGATCTTGGTAAAAGCTCCATGGCTGATATTGAAGCTGAATGGGAGAGCATGAAAGTAGATAAAATGGTTCCCTAGAAACCAAAGCAAAGGAACATGCATGAGGTTAAGTGTGTACAGAGATTATAAAGTATAAATCAGTTAAGTCCAAACTGAATGCAAATTTATCCATTTTACCTACAGTCATATTGACCTTGCCATCTCCATTTTGAACCTCAGCACAACTTTATACCTGTTGAGCCAACTGAGGTCTATGACTGGTCTGAGATTCCCATTGGTCTAGGGTACTAGAAATAGCCTGGAGTAAAATCATATGAACTATCTTCACTGACAAATCATCAAGTTACAACCAGAGCTCCTACTATCAAATTCCTGCCTTCTCCAGAATGGACAGCAAGTCCATCATGGAAAGTCAAACAGTGGAACATGCTGTATAAATTAAATTCAAAGCCCCTTGAAAACATTGGATTAATTCACTGGAAACAGGTTGATCCATGTGGTTAAAAGAATGAAGGAGTATAACTCTCACTGAAAATGTCTGCAGGCAATTAGGGCAAGTCTATGTTTGCTGTTAGAAGGCTTGGGAATGGAGAAACCTAGTTTCCAATTCCCCTTATTAGTAGGATTATTCACCTTCCTTTTGTCAGTAAAAGTCTCTTTGCTGCAGCCGAGATTGGTTTGGACTGAAAGTTGGTGCAAGCAGCAAACTGAAGAGGCAGCTCTTATGATGCCTGCCTGTGAGCTTCGTCAAACTTTCTGTCAAAAGCATTGGCATACCAAATGGTGCTGACCACTAGGCCAAGGCACAATGCAGCTTTAGGGTAGACAAGTGTGAGCACGCATCTCATCTCATGAGATCCTGGCTGGCCAAAGCTGTTTGGGCATTGTGTGATGTGTGATGCTGATAGTCACCTTGGTAATATCAGCAGTAGATTCTTGCTTTTTTGGAGTTAAAAATATGCTAGGAAAACCAAAATCTAGCATCAAGGAGGTAGCGATCATGTTTTGCTCTAAAGCTGAGGGCTGGTCATACTGACTGCAGCATTTTTTTTGTCCAAGGACATCAGCTCAGAGCTGAACATTACTGAATGTGTACCATATCAGCATGGAGAGAAATACAATGGTAGCAGATTTTCTGAAAAGAACACATTGGAATTACCTAGGTCCTGTATTTTATCAGTTAGTCAGAGATTTCTTTAACCAATGAAGGATCAGAGTTCAGTAGGGTGTCACAGCTGTCTCCACACTCAGTGTGGGGTTGTCCACATTAGGTACTCCATCAAATTGAAATAAAACATCTTGAGTGATTGGGAAAAGGCTGAGCTGTCATTGCTGTGTATGGTTTGCTATCTCCACAAAGGATAAGCCATCAAGATTTAAGCAATCTAGACGTAACAAGATCTCTGCTGCACCCAAACCCAGGTAAGCGTCATGGTTTGCTTTTACCAGTTTGAAATGTCAGTAAGTGTGTTGGCCATGCAGCTTATAGCACTGCTTGCCAAAGTCACTGACTCCAGCTCACTGATTGTGAAGTATGGCTGGCTGGACAGCTGGAGTGAAACAGCAATATAAGACCTGGATTCATAACAGATCATCCACATTCAAAAGATATAACATGTGTCTTGACTTACACACCCTAAAGTCATCTTCAAACATACAGACTGAACCTGCTGAAATACTAAAGGCCACTCTCTCTACAACTCCAACTGGAGATTATATCATTTTCCATTGCCCTAGACAATGGAAAACACTCCAGCCCAGTTGATCTATGCTGTGGTGTTCCACAGGGGTCTGTTCTTGGACCTGTTCTCTTCATTCTATAAACTCAGCTACTCTCAAGCGTCATAGATCATCATCCAGTGTCTCACCAATTGTATGCTGATGACACCCAAATATACAAATCTAGCCATCCAACTGAAGTTGAAGCTACCATCCAAGGCGTAGAGAGGTGCATTTCCGATGTGAAATCGTGGATGACATGTAACAAGCTGCAGATGAATGATGATAAAACTGAAGCCATTCTGATTAAAACACAAAGACTTTCTCATTCACATCCTTTACCTCAGACAATAAATATCAGCAACACCAACATTAAATTCACACAGTCAGTACGAAACCTAGGTGTTACTCTCGACAGTACTCTCTCATTGCACCAACATGTCATGAACATATGCAAGGCTGCATATCTTGAGCTGAGACGCATCAGCTCCATTCGCAAGTATCTTTCAGTTGATGCCACTAAAACATTTGTGTGTTCCTTAGTACTTTCAAGACTGGACTATTGTAACTCAATTCTGTCTGGTTCGCCTCAATATCTACTCCAGAAACTTCAAAAAGTTCAAAACACAGCTTCTCAGATCATCCTTAGAGTACCACGATCAGAGCACGCCTCCCCCCTGCTCTGTACCCTACACTGGCTATCCATATGATCCAGAATTAAACACAAAATTTGTTCTCTGTGCTATGTTTCACTGACGGGCTCCAGTCCAACATACCTATCTGACCTCACCCATGTGTACACACCTGCAAGATGCTTACGCTCCTCTTCTGACACTCGTATTCTCATTATTCCCACTATGAAGATGAAATCATATGGACAACTCTCTTTTGCATACCAGGGCCCAGCAACGTGGAACAAATTGCCCACTGCACTTAGACACAAAGACACAGTGATCTCATTCAAGAGCGCTCTTAAAACTCACCTATTTCAACTGCAAGAACAGACTTAAAGACCTAATAATGTATCCTTACCTTAAATATTTACAGCATGTTTTCTGTTTTCTAATTTCGTGGTGTTTGTTTTTATTTTTGTAATCATATCATTATATATGGTTTTTCTTAAGTGTTGTCAAATGTTGTAAAGCGCTTAGAGCTTCTAAAGATTAGGCGCTATACAAAGTCCTCATTATTATTATTATTATTAGACTTGACTCTTCAAGCCTTTTCACAAAACCAAATTTCTACTGAACACTTCGCACATATGCTTTAGTTATATGCTGATGATTATGTGCATCAATATTAACATTGGCACACAGCATCCCAATGTTTTTAGTACGAAATAACAAGAACAATAAAAAAGAGAAATAACAACCCTAATGTGTTCACATATAACAAGAACAAAAAGTTTGTGCAAGCAAGACACAAATAATGCATATCTTAATTGACTGTCAACTTGAAATCTTGTACATGGCTTATTTTATGTTAATTAAAAATGGGAAAAGAAAGGAACAATGAAAAATCAGAAAATGGCAACCTAAAGGTTTTCATATATAATAATAACCACAACTGTTACTTAAACAACTAAAATTATAAGATGTGTGAACAAACAACTAACAATGATTCCAATGAGACCATGATGGAGTACAAGGTAAAAAAAGGACTCCACAACTGTGTAAAATTCACGTAATATCAACAACTTTAGCAAAATAATGATTGTAACATGTAGCAAATTCATTACATTCAATATCATATGGACTTTGTTGTAGTGAATACCTTTACATTCATTACCATATGGACTTTCTTGTAGTGAATACTTTTACATTCAGTATCATATGGACTCTGTTGTAGTGAATACCTTTACATTATCATATGGATTTTGTTGTAGTGAATACCTTTAAATTCAATACTTTACTGATTTTGTTGATGGATGCTCAATAATCCACAAGATTAACTAAGATTCTTTGAGATATAACAGATATGATACATACTGTATCAGTGAAGCTAAAAACTGGTAAAGAACCAAAGGCACCTAGCCCTGATGAGGAGAGGTAACAGGAAGGGTTGGGAAGAGCTTTTCACTTTGTCTATATGGAATGTATTAAATGGAAAGACAAATTTTCATCTTTCTGCAACTGCAGGATTCAAGATATAGTGGAGCTTCTTCCTAACATTAATGTGACAGGGGAATGTATTAAAAGGAGAATGGGTCCATGAGATTGAGGATTTAATTAATAAATAGCTGAAAATACAAAGTCACTCAAGCATGCAAATGATATCATAATGATCCTGTTTCAGTATGGTTCAGTTATTTTCATCCAGATGCAACAACATCCTTGTTTTCGTAAGTGCAGATAAACAAGAAAGTAAATCAAGTGTATAATTAGGTCACAATGACCCTATTTCTGTTTGGCTAAGTTTCTCTTTCTAAGATGCATCCATATATCAATTTTCATAAGTAAAGGTGAAATAACATCTAAGATATTGACTAATGAATCAACAAGAATACAAAATGAATGAGCCAAAAATCAAGCAAAATACTATATTCCCTCTCAACTTTATTTATGAGGGGATAACAACCAGTCATAATCCAAAATGCTTAACACTATGTACTGTTTTTTGAAAGCTCTGCAATGTCAGGCATTGCCTAATTCCTGTACAAAGCAGCAGCATCAGACATTGACTGGAACATGACACTGCATGGATATTCTAGGAAGTGAACACTTCACAAATCATCCACATACATGCAGTTGTTTAAACCTGAAGCCAAATATGCTTGTGCAACTGACCAAAACAAAAAGTCACTTGAACATAAAATTTAGGTCACATTTACCAGCTCTTAGTGGAATTGTATAGTAGTCTAAACATACAGCACTGGCTTCCTGAAGCAGAAATAAAAATATTGCCTTTGTAAAATGTATAATGATGTATGACAGCATATTTAGCCTAAACAAAGGCACATTACTTACCCTAGATGTTTGGTTATCAGGCCGCCGACAGCAGGACCAACAACCATGCCCACTCCATAGGACAATCCCAGCTTTCCCAGAGAATCTGCTCTCTTACCTTCCTCACCAAGGTCTGTCACAATCATCTGACCTCCTGGGAAAATCAATCAATCAATAAATCAATCAATCCCATATTTACTCCTATATAAATGATACCCAGATGCAAACCATGCTGAACAAGATCTACAATCTCATAATGTGCAGGCAGAATAGATCTATATTACACTGTGTACTGGCAGTTTAGGTTTATGTTACATTGTGTGCTGGCAGATCAGGTTTATGTTACATTGTGTGCTGGCAGATTAGGTCTATATTACACTGTGTGCTGGCAAATTAGATTTATGTTGCATTGTGTGGTAGCAGATTAGATATATGTTACACTGTGTCCTGGCAAATTAGGTCTATGTTACTTTGTGTGCTGGCAGATCAGGTTTATGTTACACTGTGTGCTAGCAGATTAGATCTATGTTACACTGTGTGCTAGCAAATTAGGTCTATGTTACACTGTGTGCTGGCAAATTAGTTTTATGTTGCATTGTGTGCTAGCAGATTAGATCAATATTACACTGTGTGCTGGCAGGTTAGATCTATGTTACAGTGTGTGCTGGCAGATTAGGTTTATGTTACATGTGTGCTGGCAGATTAGGTTTATGTTACATTGTGTGCTAGCAGATTAGATCTATGTTACACTGTGTACTAGCAGATTAGATCTATGTTACACTGTATGCTGGTAGATTAGGTAAATGTCATATAATGTGCTGATAGATTAGATCTATGTCACAAAGTGCACTGGCAGATTAAGGCTATGTCACAGTTTACTGGCAAGTTAAGTCTATGTCACATAAGGTACTGACAAATTAGATCTATGTCACACATTGTGCTGATAGATCTGGTATATATCACAATGTCTTGACAGGTAAGGTATATGTTTTTAGGTCATTATTATTACATGATTTATAATCCTGACAAATATTTCCAACAAAAATGTCGCATTAAATGCGATTTTTCTCACTGCTGACATCAGAATTAGGTCACCAGAGTTCTATATATGTTCTGGACAACAGCCATAGGCACCTTAATACTACTCTTGCCTACTCTCACTGATTATACAGAGTCATGTTGATGTCCTCAAAAATAACACATTATATATAGTCCTGTTGATGTCCTCACAAAATAACATAGCATACCGAGTCCTGTTGACATCCTCACAAAATAACACATTATATATAGTCTGTTGATGTCCTCTCAGAATAGCATATGATACAGTCCTGTCAATGTCCTCACAAAATAACACATTATACATAGTCCTGTTGATGTCCTCTCTGAATAACACATTATATATTGTCCTGCTGATGTCCTCACAAAATAACATAGCATACCGAGTCCTGTTGACATCCTCACAAAATAACACATTATATATAGTCTGTTGATGTCCTCTCAGAATAGCATATGATACAGTCCTGTCAATGTCCTCACAAAATAACACATTATACATAGTCCTGTTGATGTCCTCTCTGAATAACACATTATATATTGTCCTGCTGATGTCCTCACAAAATAACATAGCATACCGAGTCCTGTTGACATCCTCACAAAATAACACATTATATATAGTCTGTTGATGTCCTCTCAGAATAGCATATGATACAGTCCTGTCAATGTCCTCACAAAATAACACATTATACATAGTCCTGCTGATGTCCTCACAAAATAACATAGCATACATAGTCCTGTTGATGTCCTCACAAAATAACATATTACAATCCTGATGATGTCCTCACAAAATAACACATTACACATAATCCTGTTGATGTCCTCATAAAATAACATAGCATACATAGTCCTGTTGATGTTCTCACAAAATACCATATTACACATAGTCCTGCTGATGTCCTCACAAAATAACACACTGATGTGCTCATAAATAATACATACAGAGTCCTGCTGATATCCTCATAAAATAACACATTACATTTAGTCCTGCTGATTCCTCATAAAATAACATATTACATTTAGTCCTGCTGATTCCTCATAAAATAACACATTACATTTAGTCCTGTTGATTCCTCATAAAATAACACATGACATTTAGTCCTGTTGATTCCTCATAAAATAACACATTACATTTAGTCCTGTTGATATCCTCATAAAATAACACATTACATTTAGTCCTGTTGATATCCTCACAAAATAAAACATTACATTTAGTCCTGCTGATTCCTCATAAAATAACACATTACATTTAGTCCTGCTGATTCCTCATAAAATAACACATTACATTTAGTCCTGCTGATTCCTTATAAAATAACACATTACATTTAGTCCTGTTGATTCCTCATAAAATAACACATTTGCCAGTCAATACGTTAAAGATATGTACATCTTTACCTTCTGTATCTCAAATCAAACTGCCTGGATACAATACTCAGACAGCACACAATCCTGTATTTGGGTTCATCTGATATCACAAAAGTGCACAATGTCAAACCAGAATCTGTCCAATTTGATCATACTCTGTCGGGGTTTTTTTTGTTTTTTTTTAAAGCATCTACATAAATTATGAACCTTCCTCATCAGATATACAGCACTGTTTATATATATATATATATATATATATATATATATATATATATATATATATATATATATATATTTTTGTTTTGGAGGGGAGGGATGCATGCATCATGGAAATGTGAGCATGGATAGATATTTTTACAGCAGTCATGAATACACTGCCTCTCTCTCACAAGAGACTTCAATGATCAGATTCAAATTGTATTTTCATTCAACACTGAGCTGCTAACACTGATGTTATGTCCATTAATTTATGAGAACAACCATGTATATAATTCAGTGCCCCACATTATTCTCTCTGTTTGTCTCTATCTCTCCCTCTCTCTCTCAATGACACTCTTTAGCACACGCTTGCTGGGGTCAATAATGCCCTCCTTACTGACATCAATCTGCAGTGGTGGTCAGATGCAGCTCTACAGCAATGTCTGGTGTGCAGAACTGTTTTCTGCAAGAAGTCATGACAACTCTGTCAGGACAGACTGGGAAATGGTGGAGGGACATTCTCTTATTCTTCTCCATACTCTTTTCAACCCAAAGTAATGTATGGAAAAACAAAAAAATTGGATGAGCTATTCCATAAATATCAAACTGGATTATAAATATTGCCTCTAGCTCAGCCAATCAGATGCAGGGTCATCTCATTAACATGCATGGATGTTGCTCTTAAGTGAAATAATACATGACCTCAATGATTTAAATACGCTCTCTAGATTATCCACAAGCTTAACCAATCAGAAGTAAGATCACATAATTAATATGCATGAAGGTAATTCATGGTCAACTCAACCAAGATCTTGCTAATATAAGCTAACATACCACAGCTGATCAAAATCTGATCAGAAATATGACTTCTGGAAACAAGGACTGACAGAAAAACAATTGATAATGGATGATAGACAAAAAGCTATACCATATTAATAATAATACAAAATTATATTTTAGGTCAAACATATTAAAGGTAATTATAATTACTAAACTCATGTAAAAACAGCTTCTATACATCAATATTAGCTCTTAATTAAATATTATTAAATTTTGTGCATATATATATATATATATATATATATATATATATATATATATATATATATATATATATATATACATATATATATATATATAATCTTTTAGTGGGAATGTGGTATTCGATATTATGTATATCAGTCGATATAAAAATCACTGTCCTTGCAATATGTCACTTACCTTGCATGGCATGCATGAAAACTGACGGAAGCCGTGACAGGAAGAGAAGCGGAACAGTTGATGACAGGCTAAGAAGGAGATAGGTTAATGCCGATGCAGAAAATGCTAGGGTCATGGCAGCTCGACCTCCAAAAATGTCACCAAATCTTCCAAACAGTGGCCCCCCTGCTAACTGTACGACGGCAAATGTTGTCTGAAGGTATCCAAACATGACGGGATTCACACCAAGCTTCTTGGAAAGGTACTGCAGAATATAAATCAATAATGGATGAAAGCAAAAAGTTAGTTGGAGGTCGTTTATTGGTGATGGTTGGCAAATTTCACAGATTTATCACTATAAAATACAACTACAACATGTGCTTACAGCAGCTATGTGTAGAGATTATTTGTGATTACTCAAAGGCCAAGTTTATAAAACTGGGTCAGAGTTTTGTATTATCTACTGAATTTTCAGGTTTATGAAAAATATCGCCTTGGCATTTTATTTTCAGTATTACAGAGATCTTTCTAAAAGCTGCTATAATGTTGGACTTCTTAAACAAAACTGTACTATGTAAAACTCAAAGTACCTAAAAATTTGATTTTTTTTTTTTTCAACATGTCCAATATTTACATCCCAGGTCACTCATCAAGCAGGACACTTACACAGGGACTGTTTGGCTGCAAAATCTTCATTGGGAAAATTCAAGTCGTAGGTGATTTAAGGTAGTCTGGTCTTGTAAAATCATTGTATATTACACAGCTTGAAAAGATGCCATCCTGTAACATCATCATTATAACATTTGTTATAATCTAGATATTACTGCAACACTAAAAGATCCAAATGAGATTTTATACACCTGCACCCAGTGACTTGAGTACAGTGAGTATATGTGAAATAACAATGTGTACACATCGATTCACATGACATGCCTTTATCTACATCTACATGAAACAAACATTTCATACAGAGACTGGTTACTGTTGAGACACTCCAGTTCATGATGATTTAAAGCAGTGAGAAGTCATCTGGCTAAGAGACACCTTGCTACTGACCATAGACAGCAGGCGACCATTACATACCACTACATGACAACTTAAAGCAGTGAGAAGTCATCTGGCTAAGAGACACTTTGCTACCGACCACAGACAGCAGGCAACCATTACATACCACTACATGACAACTTAAAGCAGTGAGAAGTCACCTGGCTAAGAGACACCTTGCTAATGACCATAGACGGCAGGCGACCATTACATACCACTACATGACAACTTAAAGCAGTGAGAAGTCATCTGGCTAAGAGACACCTTGCTACCGACCACAGACAGCAGGCGACCATTACATACCACTACATGACAACTTAAAGCAGTGAGAAGTCATCTGGCTAAGAGACACCTTGCTACCGACCACAGACAGCAGGCGACCATTACATACCACTACATGACAACTTAAAGCAGTGAGAAGTCATCTGGCTAAGAGACACCTTGCTACCGACCACAGACAGCAGGCGACCATTACATACCACTACATGACAACTTAAAGCAGTGAGAAGTCATCTGGCTAAGAGACACCTTGCTACCGAGCATAGATGGCAGGCGACCATTACATACCACTACATGACAACTTAAAGCAGCGAGAAGTCATCTGACCAAGAGACACCTTGCTACTGACCATAGATAGCAGGTGACCATTACATAGCAGTACATGACTTTTATATAGGAAATTTAATGCAGAGAAAATAGAATGGTCATTGAAACCCAGTGATCTCTGTATAACAATTAGTAAAGACTAATTTTTGTCTATACCTTTCTATGTAACAACACTTCATGCCGATAGATGGTGAACAAATTAAAGCACATAAACCTTTTTAAAGCATTTTTAAGTGATTTTGGATGGCTTTGACCATTAGTCATTGAAAAATAGAACTTTTCATGCAGATAAATTCTTGACTATTTCACAAGGAATCATCCAAAGTGTCAATCAAAAGTCTTGGAAACGCTAAATCATTGTAAGAGTACATCAGAAAAACATACAATAGATGAGTGGCAAATTCAAAGACTTCAACTAGCTGCTAAGTGGTGGGAAAATGTGCTGATATTTACAACAACTGAATTCAGAGGCAGAAAGACTCAGTGATGTACATGTGGTCATTATAAGAGTACATCAAATGAACAACTTTAGCTTTCATTATTGTGTTCTTTTCCAAGTGTAGCCTAATCAGTAGTGCATGTGGCCTCAAAATTGAGATACACTGAGACTTCGACAAAATGCCATTGTGAATTTGGCTTAGTATTTTGGGGTTAAACAGCAAATTGACGAAAATTGTAATGAGATTCAGAAGAGTGCTAAAGTTGCTAGAACTGATAGTTCATATGGAACACTAGCCAGAAAGTGTGTGATGCCTAGTTTGGTGCATGGAATAAGACCTTTCCTTGGCCTGGCATAATTCAGTCTCACTCTAATGGACAAGCAAGAGCTATATGTCAGTGTTATAAAGAATTTAAAAAATTAAATTCAATGGCAACCTCTGGTTATTCTCATCTGGAAATTTAGCCACTTCAGGTATGCTCAATATGCTTCCGGGAGTGGACTGCAACCTTTGCTGGTGGGACTCCTATTCATCCCAAAATAGGAGTCCTGGACTCCTGTTTTAAAATCCTAGCAAGACCTCCGTCAATCACAGGACATTTCTCAATGTCAAATCGCAGGTCATTTCTAAGTGTCAATTACAGGACAATTTTCATTGTCAATCACAGGACATTTCATGATAGAATTTTGAAGCTGCAGTCTGATTAAGAAAACCTATTAAATTTCATTCAAATTAAGTTTGCTTACAAACTTATAATAAACCAAAAACCACCATTATTACTCAAGACTGACCAGAACAATCTAAAGTAATGACATCAGGTAACAGGGCAGATATGTGATATGTAAACTAAGACTTCATAAACACCATTTTATATGTCTACATTTACTTAATTTTGTTGTTGTTGTTGTTGTAGTGTTTAACACCATTTTTCAGTACAAGATAGGCTATACATGGTGGCCAGTATTAATGGTGGAGGAAGAACCCGTGAAAACCCCAGAAAGAACCATCGACCCACAAACTTATTTTTGTAATATTATTTTTTCTTTAAAAAATTACTCAGATGTTCTTTTTCCCAAGAACTGAACAATATAATCTCCTTGCTCTTCTCTTCATTGTTTTCTTTCTCATGATACTCCCAGCCATGTATTGGTGTACAAGCCCATCAGGAATGGAGTGATCACTAATGTTCTGGAGTAAGGTTAGTGGTTGGCTTCTCAATTTGCATGATGGCAAAATTTATTTCCTCTAACATTAGATTTTGATCCTGGCCACCAGTTTTCTTTGTACCCATTTTCATGTTTAAACATTTACTACTTTACGATTGAGAAAATACAAAACTTACTGGTAATGTTCCTGTTTGAATCCAGAAGCATGCTGCATACAGGAAAATGTTGATATGTGTCACCAGAATTATTTTATTGAAGTCTCTGCCAAATAGTCGGATCTTATGCCCAGTTCTCAATGGCAAATCTGTGCTTTGTTGTCCATTGTCCTCCCTTGCCTTCTCCATGACAGATTGCAAGTGATGAGATCCATTTTTTCCATCAGCCATGAAATTTCTCTTTTTACTCATATTATTATATCAATAAACTTGTACTCCAAGACAAACCATACTTCTGGTATTTGAATGGCTGCAAGAACAAAAGAAACAAATGTTTTTATTTTTGTAACAGGAAGTGGACAAATTCTGATAATCACGTTCAGAAATCAAAGTGGATTTGTATGTCTCACTGTCAGGTGTACATAGCATGCAAGACTGGTCTTATATACATAAACCATTACAATCATCACCCCTTACCCATATTCACCCCTTGTACAAGTCAAACCCAATTCCCAACCTTGCCACCAGCTAATGACATCTAGACAAGCCCCCAAATGATATAGCCAGTTGTAAATATATTCCAGTCAGTTTCATGAACAAGCAACAAGACCTCCTTTTTAGTATACCCTTCCAGGCCAGCCCAGGTTGGCTATCTCAGTGTGTCCTTGGGAAAGGCACTTAGCTCCAGCTTCCGAGTGTGATAGTAAAAAAAAGTACTAAAAGTACTATTAAAGAAAACCAACCACCCACCAACCAAAATTGTATGAGAAAATATAGAGAAAGGGTGTTTTCTTAAAAGTCTATCACTTTCATTGCTTCTCATTAAAGAACATACAATCATGCCTGTCATCTTCAAGCCTATGTTTGCACATTATATATGAAAAAAAATTAAGTGGACAATCTATGAAAAATTTAAAATGGACTTTTCTAATTTATGCCTTTATATTTTTTCATTTCAGAATATTTATTTGTTTGCTTTTTCATTCTATGGAATTCATTGAACCTCAAGTCAATCAAATTTCTATGGTTGCATATAATGCTTTAGTTTCCTGGGAACTCATTAAACCTTAAGTCTGTTAATTCTGAAATGATGCTTTACTTTCCTACAATGACAATGCGATACTGAATAATATGCAGAACTTTATGCATTTATTTTCATGTAGTCCCCATTGCTTTTCAACTTCCCTTATCTGTTGCTAGAGTGCTAGGCTTATAATCCATGAACCACAGGTTCAGTGCCTGCCCAGGTTCACACAAAAAAGACTGTTTTAAAGGCCATCTTCCATAATACCATTTAGAGCTGCAACCTAGCACTTTTGAAAAATAAAAGATCTTTTTTGCAAACAAATCTGTAAATTTGTGCATTCTATCTGCACATTACAGAAACCATTGTCAAGCAAACTTATGGGGACCAGAAACTTTATTCTGATGCAGTGATGTGTGGCTGAAAAATGAAATCATGAAGGCTAACGTGTACACAACAAGCTGTTAATTGATTACCTTACAGCTGTAATCTGGAGAATTTAAGACCAAATGATGGTTGTTTTATGAGGTGTTATAAATAATAAAGTGATCAAAGGTGGTCCATGATGGCTTTCAAGCCTTTTAATAACAATCTGCTGACCTTTGCCAGAGGTGAGATAAAGAGGAGAGATCAACCAAAAATGATTGTGCCAGAAACACTAAGTAGGTATTTTGATTTTTTGCATTATTTAATTGTTGTGCAAAATATTTTGGGAAGAATGTTAAAGGGCAGTTGATATATGTTTATATGTTGAGGAAACGACATCATAACTTTCTTTGTTCTACAGATTACTTCTAACTGCATAGACCCAGATCTGAAAGAAACTTATGCAATGGTAGATTCCGGCCTGTGCAGTTTACTGTTGGACTAAAACTATAAGTAAGTATATTTCATGTACAATCAAGTTATTTTCAAACTCTGTTCAATGCCATCTCAGTTAGCCAAAAAGCGATAGTAGCAGAGGAATGACGAAGTCAGTTAACTTCTGATATATTTTCCTTAATATGTCTGACAACATTGGGCCAAATGTGATTAGTCATATTTGTTTCATTAAAGAAAATTGACCCATACATCAACTGACTTCTGCATCCCATCCATGAAGTAGGGGTACTAATATTAGTACTAAAACAAACTCTGACCCTGATTTTCCTGCACATTATGTGATGGCAGATCACGATCAAGTCTTGGGGGGGGGGGGTTGCTGTTGGACTTAACTTATAAGTGGGTATAGTATATTAGTAAGGAAAATTGTACTGGTGCAAGCACACAGAACAACCAAAGCAATTAGACTTTTCAATCAGCCCAACAGTGTCAATATGGGTTGATATTCTAATCTGGGAATAAGCTATGCTGCACAGATTGTTCAGGCAGTAAGATGCCAACCCACCCACCCCCACCGGGCATTACCAGGGTCGACGACGACGTCTTATACCATAGGCCAAATCGTAAACCACAGGTGCCCAGGCATAGGACCCTGTCTATTATACTATAAATGAGACGTAAATAGCAGGAGATTGAGGGTAAGGCGTGGAACGATGTTTTTGGGAGTTATTTACCTTGTCCCTTTTATTGTATGATAGACAGGGTCCTATGTCAGAACGGGTCATGGGAATAATCTGAGGAAATTCTGTCACTCGGTATGATTTTTTTTTGTCCTTCAGGTTATTGCTTTTTTTAAAACTTTAAGCTTGCGTCGAGCACCTGTGTCGCAAATTTGAATGCTGTGAGGATAAGGGCTGAGTTTTTATGTCAGCCGAGTAATATCTAAGATCAACAAATATTTCTCAGCTGTAAAACTATTGGCAAATAGTAAATAACAACATGCATTCTAAATTTGAACCTGTCGTCAGCAATCAACATTGCATCAATCGTGCCTTTCATGCCGAAACAAACTTAAACATTCTGTTAACAATGTGTATCTAATTAATTGTTTGGGTAAATATGTATGAACAATAAAAAAAAATTTTAAAAAATGCATTTTCTTATTAAAATCAATCTTTCTGGCATTTTACGGGCTGAAATTTGTTGTACACGTTCTCAACACTCTTTGTTGACAGGTACGCGAAATTAGAAGTAACGATTATGACCATAATAGGCGGGGTCTCACTAAACACTCCACGACACCCCAAGACTCTCCAAAAAAACATTAAGACATTACAAAATACCTACTTTAAATTTCAACAACAACAAAGAAACAAATAAAAAGTGTGCATATTTAGCGATCGTTTGTTTAACAGGAAAAGTAGATAGGTTATGAGTTGCCAAGGGAAATAACTCCTTTTTGACGAAGAGCTTTCGGGTACAGTAACGTGAACATTTAAGATAAGATAAGAATTCTTTATTTCAGACTACATAGTCCATACATCTAAATTAAAATACGGATATAAAGTAAAACATTATAAACATAAAAGAACATATATATCATATTTACAAGTATACAGACACATCTACAACAATGGACTGTGCCCTGCATTGTTAAGAATGAAATTAAGTGGCACATTTAAAGAGTAATTTGTTCCATCTACTAATAATATGAGAATTTAAATGAATGTCATAGTTCCAAAGTGATTTCAATATACAGTTCTCACTATTAGATAGTCTTGTTATCATTGAGAATACATACTTTCTCATTACTTCCTCAAAACTGAATACATTATAATTTACAAACATGTTGGAGGCACTGTTCCATCTAGGAAGACCTAATAGAAAACGAAGACTATTATTATAACCAATTACTAGTTTTCTTTTCATACATTCACTAAAGTTTGTCCACAGTGGAGCACAATACATAGTGCAGCAATAAGATTTGAATAATCTAATTTTGATACTCAATGAACAATTCTTAAATTTGCGTAGAAGCATGTTTGTTCTAGTACACAAATATCGATAATGTCTCATCATATCTTCATTATCTGACTGATTGGATTTCAAAATATGACCCAAATACATATAACTGTCGACATACGTAAGAGCATTGCCGTTAAGATGTACAGGGGGAGGTGATGGTAATTTAAAAGAAGTTGGCTGAAAGACCATGCATACTGATTTTTGTGTATTATAGATGATATCATTCTCTAATGCGTATTGTTCACATATCTTCAATAATTTCCTTAAACCTGTGATAGAAGGACTTATCAGTGACATATCATCAGCAAAACTAAAATTGTTAAGAAACAACACATTTGGTGGCAGACGTAACCCTACGTAACACTGGCCCAGGATACGATTTAACTCATCTATGTATATATTAAATAACAAAGGGGAAAGAATACCTCCCTGCCTCACCCCATTGGTTACATGGAAAGCGCTGGATATTACACTTCCCCATCGCACATAATACAACTGTTTGCCATACCAGTTAACTAAAGTATGAACTATGTATACAGGTATTTTAATATCAAGCAACTTTTTAAAGAGTGTCCAATGATTGACCCTATCAAATGCCTAATACTGGGCTGCCATGTTCTACATAATAGCTGACGGTTTCCTTAAAGGCATATAAACAAATCTGTTGAATGCTGCTTTTTAAAACCAAACTGATTATCGGAGATTGTGACTTCACATCTTTGTAGTATGATGCATTCAAATATTTTTGAGATAATAGTCGTAAGAGCTATAGGTCTGTAGTTATTTTTGTCCGCCAGGTTACCAATTTTGCTTTTTAGTAGCGGTATAATTGTAACTTTTGTGAAATCATCTGGTACAAAGTTATGCACAAACATACAATTAAATAAAATCATTAATAGCCCATGAAGTCTAGTATCTGAAAATTTAAAATGTTCCACATATAAAAAATCTGATCCTGGACATTTACCACCTTTTTGTCTTGTTATTGCATTTTGGATCTCAGATAATGTGATTACCTCAGTATGAGCAGAAGGGGTATTCAATGCTGAAGTAACACGCTTCTTATTCGAATCGTTTTTAACACTATTGAGTAAGTCTTCAAAATGATTTTTCCACATGTTGCATATATTATTTTGACCATGGTTCCCATCAATGCAGATTGGTAGTTTATTGGAAGTTGTCGTAGTACTTTGTTTAACTTGCTTCCAGAATTCACGTTGGTCGACATTTTCAAATTTTTGTGCTAGCGAGTCTGCTCTATGTTTTACTTCATCTTTCTTGCATAATCTAAGAGCATACTTAAATTGTGCTCTTGTTTGACGCATTCGGTTACTTAATTGTCCATGACGAGGTTTACCGTTATCACGCCACATTAGGTAAGCATTTCGTGCAAAGTCGTGTAGTTCTTTGACACAGTCATTCCAGCCTGGTATAACCCGGTGGTCACGTTTGGATTTTCTAGTCAATCTATTACCGGATTTCGATAAAGCTTTTACTATATCAGCGTATAAACCATTTATCTGTTTCATATGCACCTGATTAGTGCAACCATGGTCATTACAGATCGCAACACCATGTGGGATCTCAATCTTGTTTAATAAAAATGCAGATGTCTGAGTATAATTCAGTTTTTCGTCAGAAGTAAGGTCTGACCAATTAATGTTGTATTTCAAGTTTAAGAGTTCATTGTGGCAAGAATCAAATCTAGGAAGTAGATCAGTCTTGATAGTCATTAAAGTAGGGCGATGGTCGGACCCTACTAGGGTGTGTATTATACTCATATCACTTATAGCAGAATGAGCAGATTGTGTAGAGACACAATGATCCAACCAAGACACTGTATTGTGTGAATCACTGATGTAAGTAAAATTATTTGTGTTGTCAACTATTAGTTTTAAGTCCGATATGATATAACCATATTCGTCACAAAATAGGCGAAGTTCATCTCCAAAGGGAGTGGATTTGAGCGTATTAGCATTCCAATCTCCTATTACATAAGCATTTATTGTATTAGCATTTTCTACAATAGAATTAATTTTGTCCAAATAATCTACAAATTCCCCAAAATTTTCCGCTAGATCACATGGTAAATAGATATTGACAAAAAGCAAGGAGGAATCCCTTGTATTGATAGTAATACCTATTAATCTGGGATCATCGAGGTGTTGTACTTGTATAATACTTGCGAGAGATCTACGGTATAGTACCCCGACACCTCCGTAAGGTCTACCTGTATGAATATCGTTAGAAGATTCAATCGGCGATACCCCTGATCCATAGAACTCGTCGTGTACGGATGAGAGGCAGTCTAACTCACTGTCGAGAAGCCACAATTCTTGTAAGAAACAAATATCGGAAATATCACATAAAGTTCTTACATTTTGTATATTTCTTGTTAATGAACGACAGTTATAAAAAGAAATGCGTAAAGTGTCCATTATATATGTTTGAGTCCAATTTGTGGATATCATAGTTTAACTCCGACTTTGATAGTAGTCTCTAACTAATGCATTTCTTGGCCACGCATCCACTTTCATCATTGCATTGTGCGTAGGGTTATCACATGTGATTTTGAAGCTGGCATAGGTATTAAATTTCGTTTGTAGTTTTTCCACCTGGGTTGGTTTAACTCCAGAGTAATGCTCAATATGTGAGGAAATGTCAGATTCCTGGGTTTCGGGGGCAAGTCTTGTCACGAATATGCATCTCTGTCGCATTGGACGAACTGTACGCAATTTTGAGGACGCGGCCTTTCCTATAATAACACTTCCACGCCTTCTTGGAAACTGGTGTGTGGATTGGACGTTTGTAAACTTATTAGGCCGTCGTTGATGCAGATTTGTGCGTGTTGTTTTGCGTGGAAATGTTGCCATACAGAGGTCGTTGTTCCGCAGAGAACTTGCTACTCTAGCAAAAGTTTTATCGTTTTCCATATCCTCATCTTGGGCGCTGGTGTCTTCTGAAAATGCGACCATTTTTAATGCAGTTGTGCTTTGGTTTAATTCACCGTCATCTGATTTATTATTATCATGGATTTCTGCTGTTGTATCCCATAAGGCAGAGCAGGTCTTTGTTGCACTAATCCGAGTCTCGTTGCTGTTTGAGTCCGTGCATTGCATATCTTCGTGTGTGCTACTAGTAACGGTTCTTTCCGTTGAACGACTGGATTCAGGGATATTCCTCGTTGACCTACATGGTTGACTAATCAGCTCATGATTTGTTGTACTGTAGCCTCGTTTTGCAGATGAATTCTCGTTGAGAACAATGTCAGACTGAACTGTGTTCGAGTTAACATGGGGTGGCAAAGTACGTTTGACTGTCGAACACGGCTGGGTCTGTTCACATAAACGCTGCATTGCACATAACATCTCCGCCTGGACCGTCTTAAGTATGTCCACTGAAAGTCTCAAATTTTCCATGTCCTTCAATAAAACTGACATGTCCACATAATTGTAAGAGACAGGTGGCAACTTTGATAGATCCAATGCACAAAAACTTGGTATGCCATTTGGGTCTGTGGACAGGAATAGATTCAAAATATCTTTCATATTATTTAAAGATTTATCCGTACCCTTCCTCTTTATCATTCTCTCATCTGTTTGTACCACTGAAAACAGGGTCCGTTTTGCATCCTCAATGTCACTGTCACAATATGTGTCCACACACAGTTTCACTATATAATCATATGGCAATGTGTTTGTTTTGTTTTGTACAAAACAAAGCAGTTCACTCACCATTATTGACGGGCTATCAACGAACCGCTGTCGTTGGTAATCTGCCGCCATACTTATAGGGCTTTTCGCCACCCTAGGAAATCTTTTCAGCTCACATTTCTTACAGAGGAATAAATCTCCCTGACATAAATGACCAGTAGAGGTTCCACAATCTTCACACTGCATGTCTGAGTTAAAATGTCAGTGGATAGGTCAAGAAAGCAACTAAAACTATTTAAAACATTAGCACAGCTATTCGACAACAGTATTATAG